>JAVKPL010015925.1:0-134028 GCA_032173675.1 Gastrolobium villosum
GAAAAATCAGTCTAAAATATTCGTAGTTTACTGTTTGTCTTTAGCTAATTATAGTAGCATCTATCCTATTCTCCTTGCATGGAGAACTTGCCTCTGTCATGCTTTATTGCATTCCAAATAAATATCATGAAAATTCATAGTATAATATTTTCCTACTGAATTTCTGTCTTTTATTATTAGATAATTATGAAAAAATGGAAAAGGGTGCTGGAAACTGCCCAGTCTGTCGCAAGCCTTTTAATGCCAAGGATTTGGATCATGTGCTAGATCTAGTTGGCTCACGTTCTTCACAATTGGTGAGTTATTTGGTTCACCACTACAGCATGGAATGTAAATGAGAATTTCATTATTGGTTTATATTTGTTTGTCTACAATGGCCTATAGTTAGATGGCAGGTGTTGTTGGAACTTGGATGAATTGCCTTTGGGACCATGCTTGCAATCTGATAGAGTTTTTTCTTGCTGCATGCTGTAGATAATTGAAGGGCCGGCTTGGCTCAGTGGTAAGCATGCTTACCGTGATGTTCAAGGTCCCGGCTTCGACTCGGCCTCTCCGCAAAAAGCGGGGGTAAGGCTTGACTCGATTCCCTTCCCCAGACACTCACGCGTGGGTATTGAACTGGGTCAGCCCTTTATGCTGTAGATAATGTGATAAGGACCAAGTTGAATTCCACCAAATAAAGGATTTACTCAAAGAAATAATACTGAATCTTCCTCGTTCTTATAATTTCACAGCAAAACAACACACCCAAGCATTCATTACAGAGTTTGTTCAATACGAAAGCAACTTAGAAACTTAATGGAAATTAACTATGCAAAATAGTAAAGATAGTTGTGGAACACATATGAGAGGTTCCACTCTCTCCCAATCCCAAAAGGGCCTAAGGTTCTTCTATTTTCCAGATGCCACCAACGTTTTCCTCCTCCCCCCTTTAAACCATCACGTAACTAACTTCACGTTTCCCATACTCATTCTGTTAGAGGGTATTTTGGTACCTCCAGCTGTGTTAACTCCCACTTCCCCCCCCTGGGCCAGCCATACCAGTGAACCCAGTTGCCACAGATGGGCCTGGTACTGCAGAAAAGGCCCATTTCTTCCTATTCTTGTCCCTTCGATACAATTGGTAAGTTGGGGTTTTTTAAATACTCCCCCCCCCCCCCCCCCCCCAAATTTAAGCACCTTGTCCTCAAGGTGGAAATCAGGGAATTTATCCTTGATAACAGATGCCGCCTCCCAAGTATTTTCAAAGTCAGGGAGATCACTCCATTTGATTAAAACCTCCATGTCACCACCAGCTGACTGACGCCATTGGAGCACCTCCTCAGGGCAGACTAATAACTCCCAACTTTCTGACAAAATTGGGGGCAGTGGTTGAACATTAAGGACAGAAATGGAAGAAGGTTTAAGGAGAGACACATGAAACACTGGATGCACTAGACAATTAGCCGACAGTTGTAACTTGTAAGCAACTTCCCCAACCTTCTCAATAATCGGATAAGGACCATAGTACCATGGACTCAATTTCTCATTGATCCTACGGGCAATGCTTTTCAATCTGTAAGGTTGGAGTTTCAAATATACCAAGTCACCCACAAGGAAAGAGAGGTCCCTACGTTTCTGGTTTGCATGTTTGACCATCCGATTTTGAGCAAGCACCAAATTATGTTGCAATTCATGTAGAATGAGATCTCTTTCCACCAATGCTTGATTTACAGCCTCACTAGCTGAAACAGCAGACTGAAATCTTAATAAATTTGGTGGATCCACACCATAAAGAGCCTTGAAAGGAGTCATGTCCGTAGAATCCTTGTAGGTAGTATTATACCAATATTCCGCCCAATGGACCCATTTTGGCCACAACTTGGGTTTAGGCCCACAAAAACAACGTAGATAAACTTCCAAACACCGATTCACTACCTCCGTTTGTCCATTTGTCTGTGGGTGATAAGCCGTGCTATAATGAAGCTGAGTGCCTGCACATTTGAAAAGCTCGGTCCAAAAAGAGCTCATGAACACACGATCTCTATCGGACACAATGGTTAATGGAAAACCATGCAAACGGACCACTTCTTTAATGAACAGATCAGCCACCCCCTTTGCAGTATAGGGATGAGAAATAGCCAAAAAATGTGCATATTTTGACAACCGATCTACCACTACAAAAATGGTATCCACTCCCCACGCCTTGGGCAACCCCCCAATAAAATCCATAGAGATGTCAGCCCACACCGTGTTCGGAATTGACAAAGGTTGCAGCAATCCGGCGGGAGTTAAATTCTGAATTTTACTTTGTTGGCAAACGGTGCACACAACCACAGTCTCTAATTCTCTTCTTCATACCTTCCCAATAAACCAAACCAGCCAACCTCTTGTATGTACGAAAATAACCCGAATGTCCCCCAACTCCTGAATCATGAAATTCGCTTAAAAGAGGAGAAATCAAACTGGAATTTTTTGGCAAAACTAACCTGTCTTTGAAAAACAGTCTGCCTTCCCTCAACCGAAACCCAGCATGAGCATCAGGCTGTACCAACAGGTCTTGAACGATGCCCCTCAGCTTGCTATCTTGCTGGACTTCTTGTTCCAACAGTTCCAAATCGGGTAAATGTAATCGAGAAATGCCAAAGAAAAACTCCTGTCGCGATAGTGCATTGGCCACCATATTCTCCTTGCCCGGTTGATACTGAATCTCAAAGTCAAAACCAATCAACTTGGACAGCCACCTTTGCTGCTCTTCCCCCAGGACTTTTTGATCCAACAAATGCTTGAGGCTCTTCTGGCAGTCCTTACTATAAAGTGTCGTCCCATCAAGTAATGTTTCCACTTTTGGATTGCGAACACTATTGCCATGAGCTCGTTCTCGTACACCGACTTGTTCTGAGCCCGTAATGAAAATCCCTGACTGATATAGGCTAAAGGCCTATTTTCTTGCATGAGCACAACACCTATTCCTCTCCCGGATGCGTCAGTTACCACCGTAAACAGTTTACCAAAGTCTGGTAAAGCCAAAACCGGAACAGACACCATGCATTCTTTTAACCTCTTAAAGGCTTCTTCCGCTTCCCCATTCCACTTAAAAGCATCCTTCTTAAGCAAGTTGGTCAAAGGCTTAGCTATTTTTCCATAATCTTGGACGAAACGTCTATAGTAACCGGTCAATCCCAAAAAACCCCTTAGTCCCTTAATGTTTTTAGGGATCGGCCACTCCACCATAGCTCTCAACTTATTAGGATCCGCACTGATTCCATCCTTAGAAATGATGTGACCCAGTTACTCCACATGATCAGTACCAAAGCTACATTTCTTTTGGTTAGCTACTAGCTGATTCTGCCTCAACACCTCCAAAACCTGCCTTAACTGATCCTCATGCTCCCTTATATCCTTGCTGTATATCAAATATCATCTAAGAAAACCAACACAAATTTTCTAAGAAACGGTCTCAAGATGTGATTCATCAGTGCCTGAAAAGTGGACGGAGCATTAGTCAACCCGAATGGCATTACGAGATATTCGTATTGTCCTTCGTGAGTCCGGAAAGCGGTCTTGGGGATGTCCTCTGGTCTCATCCGTATCTGGTGATAACCAGATTTCGGGTCCAACTTGGAGAAAATCTTAGAACCTCCCAACTCATCTAGTAACTCTTCCACTACTGGGATGGGAAACTTATCAGGCACAGTAAGCTTGTTAATTGCCCTATAATCCACACACACCCTCCAGCTACCATCCTTCTTTCGTACAAGAATCACTGGGCTAGAATAGGGGCTGGTACTATGCCTAATCCAACCGTTTCCCATTAACTCAGCAACTAAATTCTCTATCTCTGTTTTTTGGTAATGAGGGTACCTGTAGGGGCGTAAATTGGGCACCTGAGCTCCTGGCTTCAAGTTGATGGAGTGGTCGCAGGACCTTTCAGGAGGTAGAGTCTAGGCTTCTTGAAATACATCATCATATTCCAGTAACAGGGACCTCAATTCCTCCCAAATCGGGTCCGGTTCTGCTTTGGCTCGAGGATTGGGGCTCACGAAATACCTTTGTCCCTGCTCCTGGAGTGCTTTAAAGATGGATTTGCAGGACACCTCCGCACGAGAGAGAGAGGGATCCCCTTTTATCACCACTTCCATGTCTCCTTGTGCAAACCGTAGGGTCATCTCTTTGAAATTAGCCTTAACTTCACCGATCTGAGTAAGCCATTCCAAACCCAACACTATATCAGCCCCACCCAACTCAAACAGATACAAGTCCTGTATGATTTGGGCTCCCTGCAACTTGACCTCCACACCTTTGCATACTCCTTGGCAACGAACCTTGTGACCATCGCCTACCGTGACAAAATAAGTCGCGGTATCAGTCACCTTCAGCCCAAGTTGTTCAACAATCCCAGCCCTCACAAAATTGATCGAAGCACCACAGTCCACCATCACCTCTACTTGCTGGCCGGAAACTTCTCCCCAAGCCTTTAAAGTTTGGTTTGAAGTGAGCCCTAACAAACTATTCAAAGAGATTTGTAACTCCTCCACTCGATCCTTCTCCTCAGGTATGTCATTCGCCACTTCTTTTGTCCTCGCTCCTTCTCCTTCCTCTTCACCGTCGTCATCTACCAACAGGAGGTGAAGTTGTCGGAATTGACACCGGTGGTTAGGATTCCAACGTTCATTGCACTTGAAACACAACCCCCGATCCTGCCTCTCCCTTAGCTCCGCCTGAGACAGCCGACATCCCTGACCGACAACGCCCTCGTTTGTTTGGTTCCCGGCCATCGACGCGGCTGTTCTTGCTGTGGATCCTTCCTTGCCGTTTTCATTTGTCCCAACCCTTGTGGTTGTTGTACCAGGGTTAGGGTTGCTATTATTGGCCACCGAGTTGCGAACTGGGCCGTTCGAAGGGGAGTGGCCCAATTGATTCATTCCCCAACTTTTATTTTCAGTTGGGCCTGAGCCCGTTCTCGAGCCCATAGACCGGTTAGCCCCTGGAGCCCAATTCCTTGCCATCGGTCCCCATCCTTCATCTCTCCACGCAGTGTTCCTCTTTTCAATTTTGAGAGAGAATTTCATCGTCTCAGACAAACTCAAGTGGGGATACATCAGCAACTCCTCCCTGATGCTTAATCGCACCCCATTCAACCAAGCCCCCTTTAATAATTCTTCGTCTTCAAACAGTAGAGCTCCCACCATCTTCTCAAATTCGGCACGAAAATCATCCACGCTACCAGTCTGTTTTAGCGTGTACAGGGCTCCATACGGGTTATCCAAGGCTTCTGGTTGGAAACGGCTGAGTAATTCTCGCCGGAATAAACCCCACCCAGCGTTTGGGTGTCCAACCTCCCACCAACGACACCAATGGAGGGCCTCTCCTTCTAGACAAACGACCACAGCAGCCATCTTCTCTCTCTCAGTCACGCCATTCACGACGAAGTACCTCTCCACCTTACATAGCCAACCTGACGCGTCTTCACCCGGAAAAACAGGCACCTCCAGTCGTCTGGTTACAGGTACGTTCACATTAACTCTCCGTAGGTTTCGTTCTCCTCTTGCTTCTGCTTCGTCATCGTTCGTTTCGTTCTCCCCGTCTCTGGAACGGCTTCTTCCTCGTCTATTCATCTCTTCCAATCTTCTAATTATCTCCGTCATTCCCCTTTCACTTGCGCTCAGTCGTCGGAGGATCTCTTCCTGTCGAGCCTCTCCGGCATCGATCCTTAGGCATACCTCCTCATGCCGAGCACTACCTCTGCGCAGCCCTTCCTCTATCAACTCCAAGCGGTGTTCCATTTGTCTTGTCCAAACCATTCCACAGTGCTCCAAGATCGGAGCTCTGATACCAATTGATAAGGACCAAGTTGAATTCCACCAAATAAAGGATTTACTCAAAGAAATAATACTGAATCTTCCTCGTTCTTATAATTTCACAGCAAAACAACACACCCAAGCATTCATTACAGAGTTTGTTCAATACGAAAGCAACTCAGAAACTTAATGGAAATTAACCATGCAAAATAGTAAAGATAGTTGTGGAACACATATGAGAGGTTTCACTCTCTCCCAATCCCAAAAGGGCCTAAGGTTCTTCTATTTTCCAGATGCCACCAACGTTTTCCTCCTCCCCCCTTTAAACCATCACGTAACTAACTTCACGTTTCCCATACTCATTCTGTTAGAGGGTATTTTGGTACCTCCAGCTGTGTTAACTCCCACTTCCCCCCCTGGGCCAGCCATACCAGTGAACCCAGTTGCCACAGATGGGCCTGGTACTGCAGAAAAGGCCCATTTCTTCCTATTCTTGTCCCTTCGATACACTTGGTAAGTTGGGGTTGTATCATAATGTTTTCTTCCATTGAAGAGAACCTGATGATTCCTAATGGTTCAGAAAGATGATTTGGAAGTTTTGTACTAACATATAATGGGCTGAACTTTATTCTGTTTATATTTTTCAATACTAATTTATCTGGGTAGGGAGATATTTGAGAAGGAAATTTACATATCTTTTAGGCTTCTGTCATTTTATTGGCATCCTCAGTTCCACTTAATAGTGTTTAGTTTAGTGCCATTTTCAAAAGAAAAGTACTTGAATTAGCAAGAACCTATTTACTCTTTTCAAAGATGGAAGTCATTCTCCTGCATAAATTATTTGAACTTACTTTTTAGTCATCCATCATACGAATAGTGTTTATGTCAAATCTGTCCACATCCACTTGGTCCACTCCAGTTTCCATTGGAAATTGCCCATGCACTTGCTTTTCCCTTTAGCATCATGAGGCACAACATGTTTCTGGTAGTTGTAAATTGCTCATTATTTATTTTCTCAGTCACCGGCTCTATATTTTCCTTTGATAGTATTATCTGTCACAATGTCATCTTATGTTTAATAAATGGTGCTTAGTTACTTGTAGTGTTTGTTTGTATTATATATTTATGTGGGTTATGTGAGATACACTTGGGGCATCAGCTGACACCCTTTTATGTTTTGTTGGGATCTTTACCTTTGATAGGAGTTTTTGATACTTTTTTTTTTTTAATTGTAAATTAATATATGAATAGGGAATTTAATTGCCCTTTCTTTCCCTTTGGCCATGTTCTGATTAACCCCAGCTTTTGAAGAAGAATGAAACAGAGCTGAGATGATACTTTGCTTTCTCATTCTGTTTGGTTTTTGTCAAGAATCAAGATTGTACTCTGAAATGCTAAATATGCAGCCACGGGCACATTGATGCACAGTGGCACCTGTAACTGCTGTAATTTTGTTTAGAATATCTTGAAAGATGCATTATGAAGATGCATATGCCTTGGCCCTGCATGTAGCGGAAGTTCTATAGTACTAGCTGCCCTTTAGTGTGTTGAATTTGATATATAGGTTGTGGAATTGAATAATTGATAAGATTTCAAAAATATATACTTTTACTGAGCCACTGTGTGTGGTAAAAGAATGTTCATACTATGTTTTGCTATGTAAAATAGCAGCCAAGTTTTGCCAATTTACAAATTGGAAAAAATGTGTATCATTTTAAAGAATGTAAAGTTGTGTCATTTTAAGTGAGAGAAAGAGATAGATAAAGGAGGAGAGAGAGTGGACAAAAAAATATAAAGGTGTGCGTTCCACCTCTTTGTGAGAGTGAAATGACACAAGTTATGTCATTTAAAAGGATAAACACTTTTCCCTTACAAATTATAGATTATCAAGATTCAATTTCAGTTGTAGCCTTATAGGGTCAACATTTGGATGGATTGTGTCAACACTGCTAACTTGATATTAAGGCAAACAAATCGTTTGAATCATAATAACCATGTTTTCAAAATTAGTTCCTTTTATGTTGCTCTTAAAAGTTAGTGTTTGTTTTCTATTGGAATTCAGAGTATGGATAATGATGAAGCCAATGATGAGGAAAAGCTTCTTCAATCTGAGCATGAGATCATTAGGAGACAGAAATTTGAAGCCATCTTAAACTTACAGAAGGAGAACAGTGGTTTGTTTGAACCCAAAAGAGATATAGTAATAATGCCTGGTATGTATCTTCCACAACCAGTTGCAATGCCCAGTTCCATGTCAACCAAGGAATCTCATGAGGTGCAAGAAAAAGATCCACCTGCAGTTGGTTCAGGAAAACATGCCAGTGGAACCTCAAATGGACCAAGTTCTAGTGGGCACAGGAATTTTGGTGCAAGGAGGCAGAGAGCAAGAAGTGATCATCAATCTAGTTCAACTGTGAGAAATCCAAGAAAACAAGTCCAGCACTGGGTAAGAAAAGATAATCCTAGCAATAAGCAATAGAAGTGATGTCTCTCACTGCTATAGCTCATATTTATATGGGTTTTATAATTCTCATTTAACATGAGAATTGAAATCTTCCTACACACCCTTCGATTTCCGTGCTGATGTGGGTCCTACACATAATTTTTTGTAACATATGGGTCCCACATGCTTTTTTATCTCTACAACATGAGAATTATAAAACCCTATTTATATATCACATGAATGTTAAGCAAGATACAAAATAGTAGGAAAAGACAGAACTAAGACCTAGGTACTTCCCCCTCCATCTTCAGTTGGAGGGGTGTTAGAGGAATAGAATGAAAGCAAAAAAGGAAAGACTTGCACATGGTGCTTAATTCATATGTAATTTCCTTCTTCTTTTTTCTCTTTTTGTTTTGAAGAAGGCGAACTGTGGTAAAATTGTTTTTTTTTTTTTTTTTGTGACCGCAAGGTCTTGATTTGCAAATATGCAATGATAATGTTATGTACAAGGTTTAATGGTGAGTTTTAATTTTAATGTTTTTACTTTTGATTGTCATGAAAAACTTTCATTCGCAATGCTCCACAAAGTTATTTTTAATTCAGCAATCAAGTTATGGCATGACACTCTCTAAATATCATTTGTAATGTTATTATTATTTTCTCAGTTATATTCTTATCTGGTGGATACTTCTATTAAGTGGAATAAGAGAGTATTAATACTATAATTGAAAGTTATATTTTCTTTTCCTAAAATCGAAAGTAAATTAGGTTTCAATCCAGAGGCAATCATGCCTAATTTAAGTAATTTTATTTTTAAAAAACATTTATAAGTCATCATTAATTTTAGATCACGAATAATAACTCAGAAGCTTATATCATTAATCATTAATTTCAAAAATAATATTTTTCTTCCTTAGAGATTTAGAATATTTATTTAATTATTTCCTTTGTTTCTACAAATTTTTCAAAATGAATTTTTAGTTTAAATCACAAATCAAATCTTTATTTTGTTTTTCTTATTAATAATATTTCTTTTTAATTTAAATCACAAACCAATTTTTTGTTATAATAAAAAAAAATTATTAAAAAAAATTTAAATCACAAATCAAAATTTTAATTATTTTTTTATATTAAATCACAAATCCACAATTCAGAGGCTTTTGTGGGAGAGGGTTATTGAACATCGCTTGAGGAGAGATACCAAGGTTTCAGTAAATCAATTTGGATTTATGCCAGGAAGATGTACCATGAAAGCCATTTTCTTGATGCGACAACTTATGGAAAGATACCGAGAAAAGAAGAAGGACTTGCATATGGTGTTCATAGACCTTTAGAAAGCATACGATAGGGTTCCAAGGAAAGTTTTATGGTGGGTTCTGGAGAAGAAAATAGTTCCATCAAAGTATGTAAAGGCAATCTAGGATATGTATGATGAGGCTACTACATGTGTAAAAGCTTATAACGGAACATCAAGTTATTTTCCTATCACGGTTGGTGTACACCAAGGGTCGGCTCTAAGTCCTTATCTTTTTGCCTTAGTTATGGATGAACTAACAAAAGATATTCAAGAGGAAGTGCCACGGTGTATGTTTTTTGCAGACGATATTGTGCTTATTGATGAGAGCAAGGAGGGTGTTAATAGAAAACTTGAATTGTGGAGAAGCACATTGGAATCCAAAGGGTTCACATTAAGTCGAAGCAAGACTGAGTATCTGAAGTGTGAGTTTTCTTTGGTATGAGATGGGGTACCAAGAGCCCGTGTATTTAAGTGGTCAAGAGGTACCCAAAAAAGGTGCTTTTAAATATTTGGGTACTAAGACCTAGGTACTTCCCCCTCCCTCTTCAGTTGGAGGGGTGTTAGAGGAATAGAATGAAAGCAAAAAAGGAAAGACTTGCACATGGTGCTTAATTCATATGTGATTTCCTTCTTCTTTTTTTCTCTTTTTGTTTTGAAGAAGGCGAACTGTGGTAAAATTGTTTTTTTTTTGTGACCGCAAGGTCATGATTTGCAAATATGCAATGATAATGTTATGTACAAGGTTTAATGGTGAGTTTTAATTTTAATGTTTTTACTTTTGATTGTCATGAAAAACTTTCATTCGCAATGCTCCACAAAGTTATTTTTAATTCAGCAATCAAGTTATGGCATGACACTCTCTAAATATCATTTGTAATGTTATTATTATTTTCTCAGTTATATTCTTATCTGGTGGATACTTCTATTAAGTGGAATAAGAGAGTATTAATACTATAATCGAAAGTTATATTTTCTTTTCCTAAAATCGAAAGTAAATTAGGTTTCAATCCAGAGGCAATCATGCCTAATTTAAGTAATTTTATTTTTAAAAAACATTTATAAGTCATCATTAATTTTAGATCACGAATAATAACTCAGAAGCTTATATCATTAATCATTAATTACAAAAATAAAATCCTTTTTACTTTGAGATTTAGAATATTTATTTAATTATTTCCTTTGTTTTTACAAATTTTTCAAAATGAATTTTTAGTTTAAATCACAAATCAAATCTTTATTTTGTTTTCCTTATTAATAATATTTCTTTTTAATTTAAATCACAAACCAGTTTTTTGTTATAATAAAAAAAATTATTAAAAAAAATTTAAATCACAAATCAAAATTTTAATTATTTTTTTATATTAAATCACAAATCCACAATTCAGAGGCTTTTGTGGGAGAGGGTTATTGAACATCGCTTGAGGAGAGATACCAAGGTTTATGTAAATCAATTTGGATTTATGCCAGGAAGATGTACCATGAAAGCCATTTTCTTGATGCGATAACTTATGGAAAGATACCGAGAAAAGAAGAAGGACTTGCATTTGGTGTTCATAGACCTTTAGAAAGCATACGATAGGGTTCCAAGAAAAGTTTTATGGTGGGTTCTGGAGAAGAAAAAAGTTCCATCAAAGTATGTAAAGGCAATCTAGGATATGTATGATGAGGCTACTACATATGTAAAAGCTTGTAACGGAACATCAAGTTATTTTCCTATTACGGTTGGTGTACACCAAGGGTCGGCTTTAAGTCCTTATCTTTTTGCCTTAGTTATGGATGAACTAACAAAAGATATTCAAGAGGAAGTGCCACGGTGTATGTTTTTTGCAGACGATATTGTGCTTATTGATGAGAGCAAGGACGGTGTTAATAGAAAACTTGAATTGTGGAGAAGCACATTGGAATCCAAAGGGTTCACATTAAGTCGAAGCAAGACTGAGTATCTGAAGTGTGAGTTTTCTTTGGTACGAGATGGGGACCAAGAGCCCGTGCATTTAATTGGTCAAGAGGTACCCAAAAAAGGTGCTTTTAAATATTTGGGTACTAAGACCTAGGTACTTCCCCCTCCCTCTTCAGTTGGAGGGGTGTTAGAGGAATAGAATGAAAGCAAAAAAGGAAAGACTTGCACATGGTGCTTAATTCATATGTAATTTCCTTCTTCTTTTTTTCTCTTTTTGTTTTGAAGAAGGCTTTTTTTTTTTTTTTTGTGACCGCAAGGTCATGATTTGCAAATATGCAATGATAATGTTATGTACAAGGTTTAATGGTGAGTTTTAATTTTAATGTTTTTACTTTTGATTGTCATGAAAAACTTTCATTCGCAATGCTCCACAAAGTTATTTTTAATTCAGCAATCAAGTTATGGCATGACACTCTCTAAATATCATTTGTAATGTTATTATTATTTTCTCAGTTATATTCTTATCTGGTGCATACTTCTATTAAGTGGAATAAGAGAGTATTAATACTATAATTGAAAGTTATATTTTCTTTTCCTAAAATCGAAAGTAAATTAGGTTTCAATCCAGAGGCAATCATGCCTAATTTAAGTAATTTTATTTTTAAAAAACATTTATAAGTCATCATTAATTTTAGATCACGAATAATAACTCAGAAGCTTATATCATTAATCATTAATTTCAAAAATAATATTTTTCTTCCTTAGAGATTTAGAATATTTATTTAATTATTTCCTTTGTTTCTACAAATTTTTCAAAATGAATTTTTAGTTTAAATCACAAATCAAATCTTTATTTTGTTTTTCTTATTAATAATATTTCTTTTTAATTTAAATCACAAACCAATTTTTTGTTATAATAAAAAAAAATTATTAAAAAATATTTAAATCACAAATCAAAATTTTAATTATTTTTTTATATTAAATCACAAATCCACAATTCAGAGGCTTTTGTGGGAGAGGGTTATTGAACATCGCTTGAGGAGAGATACCAAGGTTTCTGTAAATCAATTTGGATTTATGCCAGGAAGATGTACCATGAAAGCCATTTTCTTGATGCGACAACTTATGGAAAGATACCGAGAAAAGAAGAAGGACTTGCATATGGTGTTCATAGACCTTTAGAAAGCATACGATAGGGTTCCAAGGAAAGTTTTATGGTGGGTTCTGGAGAAGAAAAAAGTTCCATCAAAGTATGTAAAGGCAATCTAGGATATGTATGATGAGGCTACTACATGTGTAAAAGCTTATAACGGAACATCAAGTTATTTTCCTATCACGGTTGGTGTACACCAAGGGTCGGCTCTAAGTCCTTATCTTTTTGCCTTAGTTATGGATGAACTAACAAAAGATATTCAAGAGGAAGTGCCACGGTGTATGTTTTTTGCAGACGATATTGTGCTTATTGATGAGAGCAAGGAGGGTGTTAATAGAAAACTTGAATTGTGGAGAAGCACATTGGAATCCAAAGGGTTCACATTAAGTCGAAGCAAGACTGAGTATCTGAAGTGTGAGTTTTCTTTGGTACGAGATGGGGACCAAGAGCCCGTGCATTTAATTGGTCAAGAGGTACCCAAAAAAGGTGCTTTTAAATATTTGGGCTCCATTTTACAAAAAGGTGGAGAGATTGATGATGATGTAAATCATAGAATCAGAGCAGGGTGGATGAAATGGCGCAGTGCATCTGAGTTTTTGTGTGACCGCAAAATCCCCCTTAAGTTAAAAGCATATTAATGTTTATTCACATTTAAAGCATATTAATGTTTTGAAAGTTTTACTAAAATAAGTTTTGGATATTATTTAATTTCGCTTGAGAAAAAAAAAAGGATATATAAAGGATACATAATAAAAGTCATACATAAAGAAAAATCATTATTTTTTGGATATAAAAAGGATATTAGTAATTACGTTTGTGGAGAAAAAAAATAAGAAAATAAGAAAATAAAATGTTCATTTGGTTAGTATGAAGCCACAATTACATGTTGAATATACAAAAAAAAGAAAAGAAAAAGAAATTAGGAAGCTGCAAAATCGGAAAACTAAATAGGTAACCCATATCTTCTTCTTCCATCTAATATACTTGATAAGTCCATGAAATGAGACTAATAACATATGGTTTTTAGTATGAAAAAGCAAAGAAATATATACTTTTTGAGTTAATTGATACCCCAATTACATGGAGCTTAATTATTGTTGATGCTAATGGGTTTTTACTTTATTTTTCAGGCCCACTTAGTTATATTTTACAAAGCAAATAAAAAAAGAGAAAAAACAAAGAAGTGGGCTGAACCATGAAAAGTCCAAAAGAAAGAAAAGGTTGGAGGCGGGCTGGGCTTATGCGAAGCCCACAACCAAACCCAACCCAAAAAGAAAACAAATAAAGAAGGAGAAGGGAGGAGGGCATCCGTGAAAGAAGAGAAGGGAAAAAGAAACCCTAGCAGCCGCACGTTTGAAAACCTCACCTCAGCCAAATCGTCCACCCTCATCCCAGTTAAGTGTCCAAGATCAGATCGCCGTCGATCTGTTGCTCAGCACTCCAACTCACCCCTCATCCACGGTCCAAAAAGAAACCCTAACACCATTTTGTGATTCAGAAAATGCCAAGCAACACCTTTTGCTGAGTGGGTGAGTGAGAGTCTGTTGTGAGTGGTTTCGGTGCGCAATCCAGTGTACGGAAGAAAAGGAAGAAATTTTCCATTGACTGAAAAAGGGAGGAGAGCAACTGGGGACCACCTTGCAACGCACAAAAGGCGCGTCATACCTGCTACAGCTTAGGAGCGAAATACGTGGAGGCTGCAAGGAGAGGGCCCACAACCCATGCATGTGTGAGGAGGGTGCTATAAATAGTAGAAGAACAGTGAATGTGAGGGCATCCTTTCTGCATCTATCGTTTTCTGAATTTTCCATAGACGTTTCATTTTGTTCTTTTCTTTTTACTTTCTGTAATAAATACTTTTGGTGCTAAACTTGTTGGTGCAACAGTGAGGTTGCCCGGTTGTTAGGACTCTTGCTGCACCTTTGACTTCTGCGTTTCTAGTTTTTAATTTGAACATTTAGTTGTAGTTTTTAGCTTAACCCTCATGGGTATGAGCTAATTTCATTAAGGTTGGGTGTAGGTACCCGAACCACAGTCTTGAATGTGTGTAAATCTCAGTTGCTTAATATTGTTTTTCATTTTGTTCAACGTTGTGTTAAATTTTACTTATCTTATTTTTAAGGCCTGATTATAGGATAATACTCCAGGATTTAGTCATTGAGAAATGACTAAAGCCAGAACTATGTTGGACACATGGACTTGAGGGTGAAAATTCTCAAGGGATGTTACTCAGAGATGAGAACAGCCTCCATGATGTGTTGATTGGATTTAATGTTCATTCCTTCTTTTAGCACAAAGATGTGTAAATGGATGGTAAATGATAATAATGTTTTTAAGAGATTAAAAGCAGCAAGATAGGGTTCAACACGTGGGAATTGATCTTAAGAAACTGTTTTAGCACTCATTTGAAGGCTGTGGGGAAGGGGGACTGAAACTCAACCTATTTTTCTTCACAAAATTTTTTCTATACATTTCAGAAGCATTTTCAGGAAAGAATCACCATAACTTTCTTAAATTTCTAGATACTAATTCCTTTATACAAAGAGAAAAAAATCGTTGGCCTTTAAATCTTTATCTGTTTAAAGTTAAACTCCCAATCATTTTCTTTAATTTGATTTTATTTTTAAATTGTGTGCTGATTAACAATCACTAATTAGTCAAGTTAGAAATTTGCAATAGATCCTTGAGGGAACGATATTTGGGACTCATAAAAGCCCTATATTACTTGTTGTCGCGTATGCTTGCGCGTGTATTTGCACATTGTTGCAAATTACCAACAATACTCACAAACTGTTCTTCTTATTATTAACCCAAATTCCATTGGTGATGTTGGTTTCATGGTAGGTTCTTTGCTTTCACTGGCCTTGATCTTTAAATTTTCCACCATTATGCACTGCAAACATCTACGTAGGACTCCCACAAAGTGCACTCAAGTTTCTGACCCCTTATGTTAGTGGAACAAAGGAGATATAAGAAATCATGCAAACTTTCAACGTTATTAAACTGAAAAAACACGTAAGAAATTAAAAAAAAATCAGAAATATACATAACATAAATACCTCAGGTTGTCAAGCTCCACGACAACCATTTTTGTTTTCCTACCAGAGATGAAATGTTCACGGACTTCCCCAATTCCAGACAACAAACCAATAATGTCTACATAATAAGTAACATGGATTTCAGCCTCACGTCCTATATAAAAAATCTTAAATGAAAACGAATAACACCGTACACGAAAACCATCACCTATATTAAATAAGGGGAGTCACACGATTCCTTCTCAATAAGGTTAAATTCGGCAAAATCAAAACCGTGCGCAGGAATAGTAGCATCAACAATGGATTTCACATCCATCCTCAAGTTGAAAGCTAGACTATATTCATGTCGTGTTTGCATGAAATTATCACTATTCAACCCAACTACAATTTTTTTTTATAAAATAATCATCTCCCTCGCGAATTTTCTTTCGAACCTGCAAAGAACCCTTCGTCCTAGCATGGATCCTTCCACCCTATAAAATGAAAACACGTACTATATCAATAAGAAAAAACAACAATGCAGCTGCCGAAAAGAAAAAAACAAAAAAAAAAAAACAAAATTACTTGTTCATCTAACACCTAACCACACGCACTTTAATCCTCCAGTCTTCTTTCGTAGGATTAAGATCCTTTATGAAATCGTATTTCGAATACATTATGTTGAACGACAAAATCAGAGGAGAAGAAGAGAAACAGACCAAAGAAGATGAAAATATATCCTCGCAATGATGCAGACCAAAAGGCAATTTGCAGCACAAAATTTCGTTTTTATACATAACAATTACCCATGCAATCAATACAGCCGCCTCTATTTAAATCATTTTATAAATTTTTAATTTTTCCCACCCATTTCTAATTTCGAATTGAGAAGATCATTAATACAGTTGTCTGCCACTAAGTAATTTATAATTTTAGAGACTCTCTCTCATTTTTCGAATTTTTTATTTATGAAATAATTTTTTTTGCAAAAGAAGTAACTTTTCAAACTATCCTTCCGTGTGAATACAAGACAAAGTTGAGAATGAAGGAGAAAGTGACACGTCAGCAAACTTTTCAAAGTTTGGTTCTCCTTTTTATGTAGTAAGATATAATAAACACCAATACATCACACGCCCTTTTCTTGATTGCATTGGAAGATATGGCCTTGTTCGATTTGTCATTTTCAGCTCATATATTTTTAGGGTTTTATAAGAGTTATGTTGTAGGAAAAATGTTTATGTTATGTTATAGAGATTCATTTTGCGTGGCGGAGATTTTTTTTTTGCTGTGGGCCCCACAAAATATTATGAGTGTAGGAAATGTTAAATTATAGATGATAAACCCATATTTTTATTAAGATGGTATCTAGTTCTCTCTCTGTTTTTTTTTTTTTTTAGTGAAATTGTAACTGTTACTTTATTTGAATAATTTTCAGTTAAAAAATTGTCATTGTTGATTTCATCCACTTTCTCATGTAGATTCTTAAACTCTTTTTTTTCTTTAATGTATAATGAGCTCATTGACACAAACAAAAACACAACCACAACCAACAGTTTCTTCTACTTTATATCCATAACTGGAAAACAAAGAAACACACACCACAACCAAAAACACTACATTGGTAAGACACTACTGAAACATCACTAAGATAATCAGTCACCGACATTGTAAACAAGAAAGGGACCACAAGGAATAAGGAACCAACCTATTGAAGGGAAGGTTCTCTTCAGCACACCACCTTCCTTTCCAGCCTGGTTTCCAGAAAATATAGAAGAAAATAGAGTCCTTCACTAGTATAGTTATTCAAACCAAGCATTTATAACTTTGTGATGAACTATTTACATTCTGTTATGTTCAGTGTAGTTACATGAACGACATGAATTTGCTTCTTTGTTTCTTCTTGTATATATGGTGGTTGACGGTGGTGTTCCGTTGACATAGTTGAGATATATAAAACCATTAATGTAGCCTCACCCAACAGTTTAAGCTTTTGGGTTGAATTGGTTCTTTATATGGTATCAGAGCCTCAGTATACCGAGTTCGAACCTCACTGCCTCCACTTTCTTTCTAGTGGAATTTCTTTCTTCGCACATGTAGATGGACATGTGCATTGTCCACTCTTCAAGCCCAGTGGGCTCTCATGTGAGGGGGCGAGTTGAGATATATAAAACCATTAATGTAACCTCACCCAACAGCTTAAGCTTTTGGGTTGAATTGGTTCTTTACAGACATAATGAAGAATGAACAATTATGCTAACTTTTTGTGAGATCAGGGTGGGGAGTGTAATGAGATTACATGGTGTTTTGGACTGGCCGGATGGCATTGGCCAGCTGTTCCATCGACCGCCCGGAAATGCATGCTCTCATCCCCACGTGCTTAATTGCTATGCACCAACTGAACTACTATTATTTGGTGGAAAATAGTTATGACATCGCATTTTCCATGTTGAGAGAATTTTTCCCACTCTATAAATAGTGCATCAGTCCCTTGGAAAGATCATCATTATTCACCTTAGTGAAACTATGTCAAATTCACCTGTCACTAGTCATAACCGAGTCCATGCACCTTACACTTGATTCTCAACTTGTTTGAGGCGTGAACGGTGATCTCCTTGAGCTTGTTGGGATAAATTTTAAATGTTTGTTTTTTTATTAATGAGTCAGTTATGTCATTTAGAATATTAATGAGTCAGTTATGTCAATTATAAAGTAATGAGAGTGTTATGTGTGAAGTTATGTTGGTCCTTGATAATTTGTATGAAATGTGGATCAAGAGAAAAAAGAAAAAGTGCAAGCAAGCAAAAATAAAAAAGAAAAGTTTTTTTTTGTAGATACATAAATATGATTGTCTCTCTGTGTGGATATTCAATTCTAGGAGTGGTGTAGTTCATATGGCATGGATCATGAAATATTTTCTAAAAAATATTATTTGATATATATGAATAGTCATTATATATGTGGTAATGCACAAAGAGATTGAGCTAGGACCCAAGGAATTAGGCCAGGCATGATCCAATAATATCGGTTCAGAACATTTTCAAAAAAAGTATAGTTATGAGAATGACAAAGCAGAGAGGGAAAAAAGTAGCACAGTAGTTCCCATCATGAACCAATAAGACGAAAAGGCTTCGATCAATTGCAATCATGAGTTACAGAACTGTCACCCTCTAATTAGTTATTTCTGTTCGCGTTGTGCTCTTTTATTTAAGCTCAATTGGTTTAAGAGTATAAAGAGTCCAAGAAGTTGAGAAAAACTTTGGTGTACGGAGTCACCAAATTCGGTACTTTTTTTTATTATAAAGAGATTTTTTTTTTCCTTTTTTTACATACGATTTTTTTTTTTATATTTCCCTTGAAGCCCTAAAAAATTTCTTTTTTTATTAAAGTGCATCAAAGTTTTTGTGCAAAAAGTGTAAAGAACAAAGAATCTAGGGCATCAAAGTTGAGAAAAATTTCTTGTTACCCACATATATATATATATACTATCATTAAGTCATCATCTCGCTGGTCGGTCAACTGGTAGATGTAAGTTCAGATCTAAAAAGAAATCCGCACACCATCCCCTTCCTCTTTGAGATAATCTGAAAGATCTGCCACCAATCAATTTCCAGATCTCGCTGGTCGGTCAACTGGTAGATGTAAGTTCAGATCTAAAAAGAAATCCGCACACCATCCCCTTCCTCTTTGAGATAATCTGAAAGATCTGCCACCAATCAATTTCCAGAAGGAGATTGTTGTTGATTAAGCCAATTCCTTAACTCACGGGTTTAGGGGAGACATTTATAACACGACCCAAATAAGCCTTACTTGATATGTGCTTCAAGAGGTAACTTTATGTGAAGCCGAAACAATGATGATGTAACACATTCCATGGTCTTACCGTTTCCGCATATCAGAATTGCGCCTACAATGTCATCCCAATAACTGGCTTACTAATTTGATGGATGGTGACAATACAAGCACAAGCACAGGTTTTTATTGGTTAGCCACAAATTACCTATTAAAGAGTGTGTGTATGTACGGTAAATTTGCATAGTGAGTTTTCTTTTTTAGTCATGTTAATAAGCACTTTGGCGTTGCAACCAAAATTTAGTCTAGTGGTGATTATGTAGACATCAAATAAGTGAGCATATTTTCGATGCTACTGAAGTACCTATTCCATTATTTAAAAAAAAATGGAATGAGTAAAAATAATTATAAAAAAAAGTACTGTAAATAAATTTTTTTATATTTAATAAATGATCGATGTACCCACTGCTCGATGCTCCCGTGACATTACAAATTAATATTTTTCTAAGGGTTATATACTTCTTTTATCACTGTAGATGAGAAAAAGTACAATAACATTTATTTTTATCAGGATACGTGTTCGGATCTTGATGTGTAATTTTTTTTAGGCCAAAATATGATCCCGTATCTTAGTGTTAATAATTTGTTGTAACTTTTATCATCAGCTGTGAAAGGAGAAACGAGGAACGTGTTTTTTTAATTATAAGCAGCATACTTTCACTTTTACTAAAAGAAGAGGTGATTGACCAATAACCAAAGGTTTCAAATTCGTATGATGGAAATAGAGAAAATGGTGTTATAAGAGCCATTTATATATAAATTTGACAATAATTAAGCCAGATTGATTAGATGGATCGATTGGATGCCAAAAAGTTGAAAAGAATATTTGTTGTTTCATTGATAAAAGAAAGTCATTGATTGATTTTATTATTATTATTTTTTTAGCTAGGCACAGCCCATATAACTCTATTCAATAGTTAACATATATATAATTATTTAGAGTGTTGTGGCCTTTTCTGACTTTCAAATTATTTTCAAGTGCACATGTTGTACGTTAGTACATTCCAATAAATACGAGGTCAATTTCAGAATCACAGTTAACTTTTAGGAATTAATTAATTTTTTCTATCTAGTTAGGCAATAGTTAGAGATGTAAAACGAGATAGTCTGTGTTGTTTGGGACTTTTTGCCCTTTCCTTTTACCAAAAAAAAAAAAGATGTAAAACTAATTTTTCAAATGTGTGCTTTTTCTTTTTATCAAAATAAAAAAATTATCAAGTGTCTGCTTTATTTTTCTAATAAAAGCTGATTTTCAAATCACTCCAGCACTCGTAGCTTTGCATCTTTCCTTTCTCTTTTATCGGGAAGATTTATTTTATGTGCATCTTATATTTGCAACTTCTTCTTTTTTTCCATGCAATTTCTTACACCCACCCTGTTATGGTTAGATTAAAATTAAATAAATACATTTCACTTGATATCGTTTTGTAATGGTTATTTTAATTTTGATTCAACGATTGTAAGGCAAAAAAATGTTATAATCATATCTTCCTCTAAAATTATTTGTTTCTTTAGAATTTCCCGACAATTAGGCTTGGTCACTACTGTTGGCAGACAGACTGAAGGATATGTAGAAGGATGAGGCACTTCGAGTGGTCTTATGGAGCACAAAAATCATTGCTTTCTTTTTCTTTTTTTGAAATACAAGATCATTGCTTCCTTTATCGCAGAATATGCAGCAGGAATATGCATTGTTTGATATTTTATATATTAGGATAATTTGATTTATTTTTAATTAATCAATTTGATGATAATTATGTTATTTAAGATATTGATAGTTTTTTTTCTAGTAGTGACACACACACACACCCATATATATATATATATATATATATATATATATATATATATATATATTAAGATTTTTATTATCTTCTAGTTATAAATACCTTCTAAGTATTCTATGTAATTGAAATTATTGCCTAATTGGTTATAAATATTTCTTTCTTTATGAGAACATTTGAAGCGTGAGTCGAAGAAGCACTTCATCCTGAAACAACACTCTAAATTTGTTTAATTAGAAGAGGGTGTCTTACCAAAAAAAATAAAAAATAGTTTAGGAGTTTAATTAAAGGTGAGATATGAAGAAAAACTTAGAGCTTAGAATTTGAGAGCACCTTTAGGGAGAAGCTTGAATGTTAAATATAACGTCCGACATTTGCAAGGATCAATGACTTTCCCTACAAATTAATACGAGATTTTTCAGCGTCCTTTGTCCTCACTCGCTCACTTCCTGAGAAAACTTTTCAGAGGATTACCTCTCTCAGAATTGCTCTAAGTCAAGCACGTTTAACTATGAAGTTCTTCTATTCTGAGCTTTCGAAAAGTAGATGCATCTTGTTAGTATAGGTTGTACCAATTAATTCTTATAAGCTATCCTCAATTGTACAGTCCCATACATGCACAGTCTCTGGAATCCCTCTCTTTCAGGTGTTGATTCGATGCATTCATGTACCCCCAACTGCAAGATTTGGTGTGAGCCGCTCATTGTCCGTGCCTCTTTGCACCGACAATCACTTCCTGCCCTTGTCAGCCTTTGAGATGTTACATTAGACCTCCTTAAGGGTGGACGTAATAAGTCCAGAGGCCAGTCTAGGCCGAAATACGAATTAAAATGCTTCTACTATAGGAAGCCAGGCCATAGGAGGCCTGATTACAGGACTCTGCAGAAAGATGAAAAGAACGACATTGTGAAGCCAAATCAAATTTTCCCAAAGAAGAAAGAAGGCAAGAGCACCACTGTGGTGGTTGCTAACTCTCCTTGGCGAGGGTAATTCTTTGAATGTTGTATATGATGACTATACTTGGATCATTGACTTTTGTGCCTCCTTTAACGTCACTCCACACACAAAAAATTTCTCCTATTACAGAGGTGGTGATTTTGGAGTCATCAATATGAAAAATCAGGTGACGAGTAAAATTGTTGGTATCAGTAACGTAATCTTGACCACAGATGTCGGGTGTTGACTTGTATTGAAAGATGTAAGACATGTATCTGACATGTGTTTGAACCTAATCTCGGTAGGTGAACTTGATGATGTTGGGTTATTGAATTACTTTGGAGGTAGTAGATGGAAATTGGCCAAGGGAAACTTGGTAGTGGCCCGAGGGAAGAAGAAAGCCTCCTTGTATGCCATGCAAGGTAAGATTAACGTCGAAGAAGCCAACTCTGTCCAAGATGGACCTAGCATGGAATTATGGCACAAACGACTTGGCCACATGAGTAAGAAAGGGCTCCAAATCCTAAACAGAAAAGAACTTTTGACGGGGTTGAAAGGCCAAGTGCTAGAGAGCTGCATGCACTGCCTAGCTGAAAAGTAGCACCGAGCTTCGTTTATGAGATCGAATCAACCCAGACAATGCAGGAACGTTCTTGACCTCGTCCATACCGACGATGCTCCATGTCGGAGAGATCCCTTGGTGGAGCTCAATATTTTGTTTCTTTTATTGATGACCATTCCTACAAACTGTGGGTATATTTGTTGAAATCTAAAGACTAGGTTCTCCAAGTCTTCAAAAAATTTCATGCTATAGTGGAAAGAGAGACTAGCAAGAAGCTGAAGGTGGTCCGATCTGATAATGCCCCGTTTGATGCTTACTGTAGGGAGGCCGAGATACAACTTGAGAGGACGCCCCCAAGACTCCTCAGCTTAATGAAGTTACTGAAAGGATGAACCGGACCATTGAAGAAAGGGTCTGAAGTATGCTCTTCCATGTCGGGTCGCCAAAATCTTTCTTGGGTGAGGCTGTCAGAACTGTTGTTAACTTGATAAATCTCTCACCATCATGGTCACTTAAAGGAGAAATTCTTAAAGAAGTCTGGATAGGCTGGAAAACGGCCTATGATCACTTAAGAGTATTTGGATGCTGGGCTTTCGTACATATCCCTAAAGACGAAAAGGAGAAGCTCGATGTGAAGGCTAAATAGTGCATTTACTTTGGTTCGCCGAGATACGAGTTTGGATTTAGACTTTGGGATCTAGTTAACAAGAAGATAATGGGAAGGCGAGATGTGTTTTTCATAAAAATGAGACAATTCAAGACATCTCGAACCCCAAAGTCTGGGTTGCTGTCCGAAGTGAAGAACCCATCCCTCCACTGCGAGTTAAAGCTGGGGGAGAAAACCAAGAAAACAACGATGATGATGACCAGCAACATGAAGAGCCAACTGTTGAAGTTGATGAAGAGGTCCGAGATACTGAGATCCAAGATGAACATGATGAGTTGAACTCTCAACCTGAAGAATAACTCAAACATTCTACACGAGTGAGATGACCTTCTATAAAGTACCCTCCTGATGAATATATTATTGTTGCTGAAGAGGAAGAACCACAAAGTTATGATGAGCCCATAATGAGCTCGGATAAGGAAGGATGAGAGAAGACAACGCAAGACGAGATGAAGCCCTTTCCCGAAAATCAAACTTATGAATTGATGAGTTGCCTCAAGAAAGATGAGCTCTGAAAAACAAATAGGTGAATAAAATTAAGTATGAAGAAAATGGATAGAAGTCGAGATACAAAACCCGAATTTTGGTAAAAACCAGACATCAAAAGAAGGCAGTTAACTTTGAAGAAATATTTCTCCTGTGATGAAAATGACTTTGGTCCAAGCTGTAGTAGCCATGGAAACATCAATGGATCTTGAAGTTGAATAGATGGATGTGTAGACGTCATTCCTTCACCACGCTCTAGAAAAAGAGATTTATATGGAGCAACCTGAAAGGTTTCGATCTCCAAAACAAGAAGACTTGGTTTTCCGGTTGAAGAATAGCCTATACGGCTTAAAATAAGCACCTCGGCAGTGATACAAGAAATTTGAATCTTTTATGATTGAGCACAAGTTTGTGAACACTAAAGTCGACCACCGCGTGTTTGTTAAAAGGTCTGAAAGTGGAGACTTCCTGATTTTACTCTTATATGTTGACAACATGCTGATTATAGGGCAAGACAAGATGAGGATAGCCTTGAAGAAGGCGTTAAGCTCATCCTTCCCAATGAAGGACCTCAGCCCTGCAAAGCATATACTCGAAATCAAGATTATCCAAGATCGACCTAAAAGGCTATTGTGGTTGAGTCAAGAGAAATTAATTGAGAAAATATTGAAGAGATTCAGAATGGACAAAGCTAATATTGTGAGCACTCCCTTTTTCAGACACATTAAGCTGAGTCGGAAGCAATGTCTAAGGTCCGATGAAGAGAAAGATGAGATGCTGAAGTTCTTGTACCAATCCGTCGTCGGAAGCTTGATGTATGTGATGGTCTGTACAAGACCCGACTTGGAATGGTAAGCCGATATGTCGAACCCCAACAAAGAGCACTGGGAAGCTGTCAAGTGGATTTTCAAGTATCTTAGAAGAACAACAAATTTGTGCCTCCGATTTGGAGAAGGTAAAGTCGAGCCGAAGGGCTTTACGAATGTTGATTTATGCCGACTCGATGATATAGACAACTAGATACTTGATGACTTTTGCAGGAGGAGTTATTTCCTAGCAATCTAAATTACAAAAATGTGTGGCACTTTTGACAACCGAGGTCGAGTACATAACCACGACTGAGGCTTGAAATGAAACGATGTGGATGAAGAAGTTTCTCTCTGAACTTGGCCATGATCAAGACAAATACGAGCTGACGTGTGTCAATCAAAGATACAATTCATCTTACGAAGAATTTGACCTATCACTCATGTACTAAACATATTGATGTGAGTATCACTGGATCCCACATATGGTGGAGGAAGGACAACTCAACTTGTCAAAGTGCACACCGACCTCAATTGGTTCGACATGATGACCAAGCTGGTATCAGCAAGAAGATTTGAAGACTGCTGTGAAAGAGCAGGTTTCCTGTTGATGTCGACGCATTGAAATCGGAAGGAAAAGATTTGTTGGTCCATTCCCCCTTCAATGTTGCGCAAGCCCAATGTTTTTTTTTGTGGGGTTCAAAAAAACCTAGTCCACACTTTCATATTCTAGAACTCTCTTCCTCTCCTATATACGCTTGTGGTATGTGAGAGAGGTTGGGGTTAGGCAAATTCGAGAGAGATATGAAGAAAAGCTTAGAGCTTAGAATTTGAGAACACCTTTAGGGAGAAGTTTGAGTGTTAAACCTCTTTAAGGAAGTTTGAATATACCACCATTTGTGGTGAAGTTTGATTATTTGTAACCCATTATTTTCATAGTGGAAAGTTTGATTCTGTACTAGTGTCCCGTGAATTTTTACTTTTTCACATTGGAGAAGATTTTTCCATGTTAAACAGCTTGACTGTATTTTTCTCTCTCACTCTTCTTTTGTACATTTTCTTATGTTTGCTGCGCTGGCCGAACTGGTGACTTAGGATCAGAGGAACTGGTGACTTAGAAAATTTTACCTTTGATTGTGAGTGTCGAGCTCCGACACACTTCCGTGCGAGTTAAGGGAACCAAGTTTCCAACAATTAATATATTATTTGCGTTTATATAAAGGAATATAACTTATCCTAATCCCAACCCAGCAAATCCAAATCCTCGCTATTTTGGGAAGGTTTTGCATTTCTATATTTTGCTACTTCATCATTAGAAGTTTAATTATTAGGCTGATGACATCACATGTATAACCGTCCCACGCTGAAGAAGTTGTTTTATGATGTGAAAGCTCAAATAAAAGCTTCGTATAAGATGCTAAAAGTTTCTAGTGTGAAAAGGGTTAGACACCGACGTTAAAGCGATCAGAAGTTTTTATTTTTATTTTTTTTAAATTAGATATTTCGAGTTTCAATCTTAGAAATGGAGAAAATGATTTTGAGAGAGTCATCTCCAGTAATGAATTCGACTATACTCTAACCAAATTAGTCAAATAATTAATAAAGGATTTTATAAGAGTTATGTTGTAGGAAAAGTGATTGTGTTATGTTATAGAGATTCGTTTTACGTGCCAGAGTTTTTTTTTTTTTTTGCTACGGGCCCTACAAAATGTTGTGTGTAGAAAAATTTTTGTGATCAATGTTAAATGATAGATGATAAACCCATTAATAAATCATTGAATATATCAAAAAAGAGAGTCAGACATCATATATAATAATAATAATAATAGACATTTATTTTACTTTTGCAAGAGTCACATAATGAGAAATATAAATATACAAAAGCGACTGAGTCACACAAGAGATCATTAGAACAAGATTGAGTGTTATGACTCAATATCTTATTTCTAAGTCTTCTCTTTTACCCCACCACCCTCCACTTTCTTCTCTTCCTACTATAAATGCCATGAAAATATTTAAATTGCAATGAAGTGGACGAGAGGATCACATACATAAAGTCTCTATAATGAGGGTTGCTATTAGAGCAACGACAATCCAACCATGTGCATCATCCTCTTCTTCTAAACCTAACCCTACTTTCTCACCCCCTGGATCCAACACAATCTCACCATTCAACAAGTCTTTGTTATCATGGAGCGTTCTCAACCCTCACTCAGCAAAATGCAACTCTCCCAAACTCGGCAACAAGTGGAAGCAATACCAAGGAATCAACCATTGGGAAGGTTTGCTTGATCCTCTTGATGATAACCTACGCTTTGAAATTTTAAGATATGGTCACTTTGTAGATGCTGCTTATCGATCTTTTGACTTTGACCCTTCATCTTCGACTTATGCCACGTGTCGTTACTCGAGGAACTCGCTTTTGACACGTTGCAGCATGGCAAATTATGGATATCGATTAACCAAAAATTTACATGCCACGTGTGGAATTTGCATGCCAGCATGGATAAGCAAAGTGTTCAAGTGGACATGTACTCAGTCTAGTTGGATTGGTTACGTTGCAATTTGTGAGAACAAGAAAGAAATTACTCGCCTTGGAAGACGTGACGTGGTGATTGCTTTTAGGGGAACAGCCACGTGTTTGGAGTGGTTGGAAAATCTACGCGCCACCTTAACTTATTTACCGGATCATGTGGCAGCGGAAGAAGGTGGTGGTGCCATGGTGGAAAAAGGGTTTTTGAGCTTATACACTTCCAAAACCACCACATGCGCGAGTTTGCAAGAAGTGGTAAGAGAAGAGATTCGGAGAGTGATCAACACTTACACGAACGAGCCACTCAGCATAACCCTCACGGGTCACAGCCTTGGAGCCGCACTCGCGATCCTCAGCGCGTATGATATAACCGCTACGTTCAAGAAAGCACCAATGGTGACGGTTGTTTCTTTTGGTGGGCCGCGCGTGGGGAACGAGAGCTTCAGGAAACGATTGGAGCAAAGTGGGACCAGGATACTGAGAATTGTGAATTCGGATGATGTGGTGCCCAGAGTTCCTGGGTTCGTGGTTAACAGTGATGACGTGGAAATCAAAGGAGATGTCCACGTCAGAGGCTTGTCCGGCTGGTTGCAGAGGCGCGTGGAGGACATGCAATTCGTCTATGCTGATATTGGAGAAGAGTTGAGGCTAAGTAACAAGGAGAAGAGAGATGTTGCCACGTGTCACGATCTCAAGACGTACCTTCATTTGGTGAAAAGTTTTGTAAGCTCGTCGTGCAGGAAAAAGAGTAAAATATCATAACATTTAACCAAAGCTTAGCTTTAATTTTTGTTTTGTTTTGTTTTGTTTTTTGTTTTTTTTTTTTTTTTTTAACTTTCTGAACATAAGGTGTGGTTTTACTGCTTGATTAATATTGAATGATTGGATCGGATATGGTTTAGATTGTTGAGAAATTCTCCTCAAAGTTTAAGTAAATGCACATGAATAATTATATATTGTATTTTTAATTATGATGAAAACTTTATCTTAGACTTCAATTATTTCTCTAACAATTTTTAGTGGTAAAATCGGAATATGATACTTGAACAAATGTACTACGGATTCACAATAAATTCTGGATTCAAACTGACTCGGTCGTACAAACTTAACTATAATTTTTGTGTCTTGGGTAATCAGTTTTATACTAGTGAATCTGATCTAATAAACACTCACATCTTTAGTTTTACATAAATCAACTTAAAAAAGATGATTGTAAAAGTTATATAGTCCAAAATATGAAGTAGTTCTTTTATAAATATTTTACTCTCATTCATTTTTGTGGAACATTTATATTAGTCTCCCTCTCATATATATGTCCCAATAACGAAGATTTGAAGAGTGAGGAAACACATTCATCTTGTGTAGACGTCATTGCGCAGACATACAACGACTATGATGGCAACAATTCAGAGTTCATAAGCCTCATCAACAACAGATACATTATTTCAACTATGCCTAAAGGGCATAGCCCATAAATAGACATCTCACACATGTGATAGGATACAAAAACTACTTGAGTCCACCAATGAGAATAAATGCCATCACCATATAAAGAATGTTCAAAGATTAGTACGTATGATCATCTTTTACATTATAACTTAAGTTCATTGATCAAACATTGACTTGAGCATTGAAGTGCCTTGTAGGTTCCTCCCCCAATTGTCCCAGCTAAGCACACCTCTTCAGCACTAACACAACCTTCCCATAGGAGTATCCCTCGATCCATTGCAAACTCATCCCATATTCCAACTAGACCAGGCTCAACCACATGTAGTCAAACCCAACAACTCTTGGACTGATCAATATGTTTCAGACAAATATTTGTGCGTGTATAAAGAATAAAAATATCACAATAATGGGGAGAGATATTTTAATTCCGGTCTAAGAATAAAAAGTCTTACTTTTCATCTTAATTGTTGATTTTAATGCATCTAGCGGTTAAATAATTTATTGAATTATATCCATTAATTAATTAGTAATCTCTAATAAATTACAACGGTCGATGCACAAAAATTAACGGTTGGAATGAGTAATAATACCTTATTATTCTTATTCCAAAGTCTAAATATCTCACCCTCACAAAAATATTAATGACTCATACTACCTAAAACTTGAAGAGAATTTATAAACTTTCTATATAGGCAACCAACTGTATGTATTTGTCATTCTTTTTCTTTCTTTCTTTAGGGTTATTTTTCATCAAAATATCTCCACATGCGTTATGGTAAGATTAATCTTTTGAATACCACATGTGTTATGTAATTGCTCATGACAATGGTTGGGTTGGAAGAATTGAGAAAAAAAGCTTGCACTCTTTTTTGACACTAAAGCGCCATTGAAGAGAGAGAAACGGGAGGAGAGAGAAAGAGTGTGGGAGGCCGTGGGAGAGAGAAATGGGTAAAAAAGTTTATTTTATATCATAAATCTCCACCGTTGGATGAGATTGTAATCTAACGGTATTGAAAGTGGTAGGCAAAGGTAGATAAAATAAGGGTAAGCAGAATAATATATCTCATATATTAAACACATTTTTATTATGGGGTTTACATTTTTGCAGCTGTTGTACGTGCAACAATCAAATACTTGCCATATATACTACTTTAAAACATTAAATGTAGGGAATCATAACCATACAAAGGATGAAAACATTAAATGTGAGAAATCATAACCATACACCTGTCGTCGCTCTACGTAGAGCGGCTACAGAAATGATTTTACCTTTTATTATTAACTAAAATATCAAATTATGACATTATTTTATTTAGATAATAAAATCTTTACGTCGTTAATGTATCACAATCATATCAAAATCAAACTCATCATGTTATTTACTTTAACACTATAGTAAGTTTTTCAGAGTTTATGTGCATTAACGTGAACTATGGGATTTATTCTGTATTTCCTCTATTATAGCGTATCGTTTTATCATATTTATAACAAGGCCCATCCCACATGAGTTATGATAATAGTTTCATCACCAGCTTACTTACCCTATGTTAAAACTCCGTATATTATTAAAAGAATGGGAGTGGCAAAGAACAAACTCTTAACTGTTTGGTCGTAGAAGCTGTGATATCATGGTATATATGAACCAATGTTATAAATTTCAATTTTTGTTTTGAAATTATCAATTAGAATATAAATAATTTTACTTGATGTTTCTTATTGTTTCTAGATTTATAAAAACACTTTCAGCCATTTATTAAAAAAGCAAACATCTAAAGTCATATATAACTCTCTTTTTTTAGTTTTTTATGGAATGAATAATATGGGAGTAGATTAGAGCAACCAACATTGCTTTTTAAAACGAAAGTATGTGGAATAAGCTCAACTAGCTTAAGATTTTTGAATAAGGCTTAGCACTCCAAAGTATGTGGATTTAAATTGCTTCTTATTGAATGCCCATGCTTGATGATCATTCCTTTTTGGGGGAGAGGATATTCTCTACCACTTAGAACTATATTAAGTAACTTTTGTATGAGGAAAAATCCTTTGAGTGGTGACCTTAGGCTCTTATACATGTCATTATGACGTCATTATGAGCAATATTACAATGACATATTATCATTTTCTTTTCAAAAAAATTCTTCTTATAAAAGAATATATATATATGGGGTAAACATTTCTCAAGCAGCTTGAGATAAGTTTATCTCCGGCTAGCCCCAAAACTATGTCGTTTTGATTAATGAAGGGTGTTTATGTAATTTTAGGTGAATTAATGAAGGGTGTTTCAGTAAAATGTATATGATATAAAAATAAATAAAATTACATAAACACCCTTCATTAATCAAAACGACGGAGTTTTGGGGCTAGCCGGAGATAAACTTATCTCAAGCTGCTTGAGAAACGTTTTTCCCTATATATATATATATATATATATATATATATATATATATATATATATATATATATTGAAAGTGCTCATAATGGAATGTGGGTAGCCCCAAGAATAGTAGCAATGAAAAACCACTAACAACGGAAGGCAAAATGTGAGGACAAGTTTTTGATGTTACACCACAAGAGGACAATACTCCTACTCAAAGGGTTGCATATTGTAATATTCAAGAAACAGAACTACGTGGAGCATGCCACTATTAAACTATTAATCGATGGCCTTGAAAACGAAGTGGTTCAACTTTGCATAAAAAGGGTTTTAGTGGCATCAATATTGTACTCTATTCCATTGTGCATTCTTCTCTTCGATCACTCTCATAGTGTTATGGACTGGCCACTTCAATTTCGAAAAAAGATTTTGCAATCAAATATGTGCATATTAGATGACGTGCAAAAAAGCTCATCGAAATTGTTGTTTTTTTTCTTTGAATAATTACTTTATAAAAAATGGACTCTTACACTTCATGAATAACTTTGTTTAGAATATACTTTTAATTAATCTATCTGTTAAACTATATGATATTATTTTGATTACGATAGATATGAAATTTTTAGATAAATTAAATGTTAATAACTATATATTTTCATAATGGTTTCGCTTTTTCTGCGGTCAATGTTGATAACTTATCTATATTGAGTCCAAAATGACGTCGTTTTGAGACGAGAATTAAGGTATTTTTATAATTATAATTTATTTCAGAGTTATAATAGTCTTTTTTCATTATAATTTTTCATTTTTCATTTTTTCAATTCAAAACGACGTAATTTTGTGAGCGAATGTAGATAACTTATCTATATTCACTGTAGAAATATTAAAGCCTTTAATAATTATCAATTACCTATGTTCAAAGCATATATTGTTAAAATGAAATTTTATAAACTTGTCTATTTTATGAGAATTTTCAATTTAATAATTGGATTAATGTCAACTATTGCCAAAAGTTATTTAATGAAGTGTGTCAAGATGGTACTCACCTTCTTACTCCCTTGATTCATTAACAAGTATTATATTTATTTGATTCTTTAAAATGCATCTTCAGTTTTAGAAGATCTAAACTTGATACTGTCATAATAATTGCATACAAACCATTTTAAAATTAGATATTTGTGTACATTTTTATATGAAGTATATTCTCGATTCATATATTGGGTTTCACCGGACTTGAAGAATGAGTTTTACAATTATCAGGTAAATTTTTCTATAAATAAAGAGTTAAATTGTCATCTAGCTCTGCTTAAGCCCTAGTCTCTCTAACTATTATTGTGTTGTGCTCACGCACACCCCTTTGACTCTCTGCTTATTGTTTGTGCATAATGATTAGCCAGCACATGTGATTATCTCCTCTATAGACACTACAACTAATTTACATATCCTTCATCAATTACGATCTAGTAGGATCAAACAGAGTATAAGACTAAATTTTTATCATTAATAATAGGAAAAAGTGTGTGCCATTTTAAAGGATGTAATATTGTGTCATTTTTTTTTTGTATAACCCGGAGGTATCCCCATTCAACCTCCTCTAGTCACCTTGCCCTCGGGGTACGGCCCTGTAGGCTAATCCCTCATTAGAACAGCGGGTGCATTGAGCTTCGCTACCGGAGAAAGGATGAGACTAATCCTCAACCGAGAAGGAGACACTTTCCTCCTCTGTCCCCCAAAGATTTTCCAAGAATTTGCTTGAGGTAGGGTTTGAACTCCTGACTCAAGCAAACCCTTGGGACCTCAGTTGCCAACTAAGCTACCCTTGGGGGTTAAAATTGTGTCATTTTCAATTATAGGTATTAGGTACATTATCATTTAATGGTTAACTGCCATGCATAATTGAAAATTAACTACCAAACTTAAATGTGATTGATTAGCTTAGTACACTCTTTGCTAAATTGGCAAATGCATATGTCGTCAATAAGTAATAAAGTATCATCTCACAAGGTTATTGATTAGAACCGGTTTTACAACTGGGTTGACCATGTGATCTTCCTCTACACAAATGGCCTGGAACCGCCTTGGGTCATAGCATCTTGCAGTTGGAGCAACTTTAACCCATGGATCTTCAATGGAACAAGATGGGGGGTGTACCTGCAAGATACTTCAACGCTCAAGTCAAATATAGTTCAAGCAAGTTTTATTATGTAGAAGAAGATATGTACCTTTGTGTTAACATGTATGTATTTATAGTAGAGAGAAGAGCAGCTTGGGAGATGACCAGCTTTGCAAGTGGTGAGGTGGCAAGTCTTCTAATTGGTTACTGTAGGTGGCTGAGATAAGCTTTATTCATGATGAAGTTTGCTTATCTTGGTGCCAAAGTAATATGGCTGTCATGTTTAATGTTAAGGAGCTTGATGAGATAGGCTATGTGATAGAGGTAAGGTTGCAGCCTTCTTTGACTAAAGCTTTGCTTAAGGATGAAGGCTTTCAGAATGGGCTTTATATTATTATAATATACATCCAAATCATTTATATAATTACCAAATTACAATAATTTAAATTATTCATCAAGTTCAAATCATAAATTTTAAAATATTATATTTTATCTCTGGATCTTTCACCTAAGATATACCTCATTTATTCAGAACACAAGGACTGTATCAATATGTAATCATTAAGAATAATAACGCGTATATTAAGGCAAATTTATAGGCATATTACGACTATAATTGCATGATATAGAGACTTAAGCAATTGTAATTGTGTTTAAAACATTAAAATATGTAATATACATGCATGATATTATAAAGATTTAAAAAAAATTCTTTACTCAAGTATCACTTTACTCTTTGAATGCGACATTAATCCCATTTGAAATAATGAGACTGTCCTTTAAGAGTTTATTTTATTTTTAATTTCGATTGACATGACACGACACAAATTTGATACGAATATAAATACACTCAATGCAAGTACGATACAAATTTGAAAATAAGTCAAAACTTTCTATAACACGACTCGCTTATTATGTGGGTTGACACTATAAGATACGAATAATCCACCGTCCTCAAAGTGTGTCGCTTGTTATGTGGGTTGACACTAATTGACTTGACACAAATAATCTGTCAATCTCAAAGTGTGTTGCTTATCATGTGGGATGACAAGACGCGAATAATAACTATACTGAATATTGATTTCACCAATATCTTATTGACATGACACGACACATCATATCACAATACGAATAACATGTAAGAATATTAATACGGGTCAATTTCATGTTTGTAGGTTGACATGTAACAAGATAGAATTTTTTGTATGTCAAATTTTGTCAATACGAACACGACACAAATTTGAACATGGGTCAACCTTGTGGAACTAGTGCATTCAAGAAAAAAAGAATGAAAAGATACAAGAGCTTTGATAATAACAAACAAAGAGACCTCAAGAGTGATGCAATTTACAACAATAAAAAAGAAGTCTAGGAAAGAAAATTCAACAAGTCAAGCATGTGCATAATCCATCAAAACTTATAACCAAGTTCAAAAGAAGATCAAAGATCAAGTTACAATGGAAGAACCTAAGACTAAGAACTTACAAGTAGTACATTTATAGGACTTCGACTCAAATATAAAGGTAGTTTATCAAAATTGCATGAATGAGCTCAAAGTAAACTTGTTTTTATACTATAACACCCCGTATGCACTCGATGTATTATCATTAATTATGGCATTAAGCACTGCAAGATTATTAACTAATCAAGGTGAAAATGCAAATAAAACTTTGAATTTAGTAATCTAATTCCGTAGTCAATTAATTAACTTCCTTAATCTAATTCCGTAGTCAATTAATTAACTTCCTTAATAATATATTGGATGGAAATCAAGTTAATGAGCTCTTTGTTTATACTAGCACCAAACCATCACTGCTATTTGCATGATGGAAATCAGATGACTTCTCCATTTAACTCCAATTTTTTTACTATATTAAACTAGACATCTTAAGCTTTCCAAAAAGGTTTAATATCAACCATTCAGTTAAATATAGCCCGAGTTATGTTACTCATAAGTTGGTCTCTTAAAGCCGAACTTCCAGAAATGAAACATCAAATTCAAAATGTATCCATTTTAAATATACTTGCAAAAGTTTAGATTGGCGAGAAAAAATGCAAAGAAAGCAGTGCGAGAAGCTAGGGGCAAGGTTTTCGACGAGTTGTATAAAAATCTTGGGAGCAAGGATGGTGAAAGAGGTATTTATAAACTTGCAAAGATAAGGGATAAGAAAAGTAAAGACCTCACCCAAGTTAGATGCATCAAGGATGAAAATCAAAAACTTCTGATGAGAGATGAAGATGTAAATGAAAGATGGTTGAACTACTTTAACAAGTTGTTTAATGGGGATGGAGATACAAGCGAGGTGGACTTGGATGATGCGTATGATGATATGAATAGAAGACTTGTACGCAGAATTAATACACATGAAGTTAAGGAGGCTTTAAAGAGGATGAAGACTAATAAAGCCTTGGGGCCTGATAGTGTCCCTATTGAAGTGTGGAGAGGCCTAGGGGATGTGGCAATAAAATGGTTGACCAATCTTTTCAATAAGATTCTCCTGACAAATAAGATGCCTGATGCTTGGAGGAAAAGTATGATTGTGCCTATCTACAAAAACAAGGGAGATATACAGAATTGTTCAAACTATAGAGGCATTAAGCTAATGAGCCATACTATGAAGTTGTGGGAGAGGGTTATTGAACATCGTTTGAGGAGAGATACCAAGGTTTCTGTAAATCAATTTGGATTTATGCCAGGAAGATGTACCATGGAAGCCATTTTCTTGACGCGATAACTTATGGAATTATACACCGAGAAAAGAAGAAAGACTTGCATATGGTGTTCATAGACCTTGAGAAAGCATACGATAGGGTTCCAAGGAAAGTTTTATGGTGGGTTCTGGAGAAGAAAAAGGTTCCATCAAAGTATGTAAAGGCAATCCAGGATATGTATGATGGGGCTACTACATGTGTAAAAGCTTGTAACGGAACATCAAGTTATTTTCCTATCACGGTTGGTGTACACCAAGGGTCGGCTCTAAGTCCTTATCTTTTTGCCTTAGTTATGGATGAACTAACAAAAGATATTCAAGAGGAAGTGCCATGGTGTATGCTTTTTGCAGACGATATTGTGCTTATTGATGAGAGCAAGGAGGGTGTTAATAGAAAACTTGAATTGTGGAGAAGCACATTGGAATCCAAAGGATTCACATTAAGTCGAAGCAAGAATGAATATCTGAAGTGTGAGTTTTCTCTGGTACGAGATGGGGACCAAGAGCCCGTGCATTTAATTGGTCAAGAGGTACCCAAAAAAGATGTTTTTAAATACTCGGGCTCCATTTTACAAAAAGGTGGAGAGATTGATGAGGATGTTAATCATAGAATCAGAGCAGGGTGGATGAAATGGCGTAGTGCATCTGGTTTTTTGTGTGACCGCAAAATCCCCCTTAAGTTAAAAGGAAAATTCTATAAAACGACAGTAAGACCGGCAATGCTATATGGAGCGGAATGCTGGCCAGCACATAGGCAACATGAGCATAAGATGGGAGTAGCAGAGATGAGGATGTTAAGGTGGATATGTGGTTACACAAAGATGGATAAGATAAGAAATGAAGATATTCGACGAAAGGTCGGAGTAGTACCGGTTGCCGAGAAGATGAGAGAACATAGATTGAGGTGGTTTGGGCACGTGATGAGAAGGCCCCTGGATGCTCCTGTAAGAACAGAAGTTTGTTACCAAGAGCTCAACACAAAGAGAGGCAGAGGTCGGCCGAAACTTACTTGGGGGAAGGTAGTAAAACAAGATTTAATGGAGTGAGATATAGATTGGTGGGCGATATGTCTTAGAACGGAATGGAGAAAAGCTATAAGTATGGTGGAGGGTTAGACCCGTGGTTACTCCTATGTTCCAGATGATCCATTTTTAGTCCTTTTCCCCTTCATTTCCCCCACTTCTTCTTGTCCCTTTCTTTTTCACTTTTATTTATTTATATATACATATATATATATACATATATATATTATTATTTTTATTTTTTTTATTTTTTCAATAATTTTATATCTTTCATGTGGGTTCATTTACCACCGACCCCAATTAATTTGGGATAAAGGTGATGTTGATGTTGATGTTGATTGTCCCTAATATTTTGTATCGTTGTACGTCTATATGTTAGCTTCACATAGGTTCAAACTGCACTCAATTTGAAGCTCTGTAACTCATGTTATGACCATTTTACTAAAGCATGTTCTTGTTGTTTAAGGGTGAGTGCGCTCTTCGAACCCATTTTCTTCATTTTAGCGTGTTCTAGCGCACTTTAGCGCCCATCAACAGGGAAAATTATATTTTCTAATCATTTAGCGCTCAACAACAACTCCATTTTCAGACCCTATAGCGCGTTTTAGCGCTTCAGGGGCACTTTAGCGCGCTCTCCTGGATAGGGAAAGGTCATTTTGAGGTATTTAACCTTTATCACAAGAACCAAGACCCCCATCAAGATATCTAATAGACCATTCATACCAGACATACATCTTATTATGTTGTATACATCAATTGAACCTTTATGAATCATATATGTTTAAGATTTCAAAATTAGCATTCTTCTATTCCATCATAGTCTAAAATAAGAAGCTATTCATATGATTTATACAATTATCCATAGTCTCAAATACGTATCCAAATGGTACTCAAAATACATAATGACATCATGTTCGTTTCTCTACGACATAGATGCATACATGATCAAATATACAATGTCCCAAATATAACACATAACAAAATGATCCTAGAATGCTCTCATTTCAATAGTGGAACTCTCCAAAATATAGATGTCAATGCCTCTACTCAACCCCCTGGGTGTCAACCATGCCACTCGCGGTACCTAAAAAATAAATCCCACATAGGGTGAGATACAATTTTAATGAACTCAAGGACTTTGGAGACTCCTCCAACCTTGCACTCACTTTCATGATATATATGTACAAAGACGGCACCATGCCACAAATCATAATAACATACGTCTATGTCAGGTGTACACACACCAACCGCAATATTCCTCTGGTCTATAAGCCATCCCAGGAATGCTGGTATAATGCACAATAAAGTCATCCCTCTGGTCCATCAGCCATCCCAAGAATGCTCAAACAATCCAACTGGCCAGAGAACATATCTAAATATGCATTCAAACAAATGCGTCCAAGTGTTCACTTGGACACCCAATCTAAACACTAATGCACCATTTTTGGAATCCATCAAATAACATGTCATAAACCCTAACCCAATTCATGAAAGCCAAGGAAACTCAAGAAAACACCACTCACCTCTAATATACCAAGAGCTTGAAAACCTACAGCCTCCAAGCTCTAAATGTGATGTAAATCCCTTCCAAACTCTATCATCTTCAAGATGCACGAAAATGGTTTTTGGAAAAGGAGGGATTAGGTCTTTCTCTTTTGATTTTCTTGTTGAAGTGATAATGATGAGGTGGTGAAGATGATGGTGGGAGTGATAACTTCAAGAAAATGGTAAGTAGAAGCTTCTTTCTTCTTCAACCACGAGAAGCCAAAAATTGAGGGGGTGGGATCAATGGAGAAAAGAGAGAGGAGAGAGAAAGAGGTTTTAAAATATCTTGGGTAGAATTATCGATCTTTCCCCTTAATTGCTTCACTTATTACTTAGTCCAATTCCAACTTACACAAGCTTATTTCAACTAACTTGTTAGGTCTATTGATTTAATTGGCCTAAGTAGATTGTGTCTCTTTTGTATTTTATTTTGGGCCTTACTGATGCTCTCCGGTAAGTATACCGATCGCACAAGTAATAAAATGATAAGTAAAGTTCGTCTCCACAGGGATTAGGATCTAATATCAATTAAAATTTCCCTTTAAGAATGAAAGATTTCAAAGAGGGTTTTGACAAATATTGTCAATTTGAGTAAAATTGAATTCTGAAAATAAAATGACTTGTTTTTGTATTTTTGTGTTGATAAATAAAACAATAAAATTGAAAATTGTTTTGTAAAGAATATGAGAAAAGCATTGTAGCCAGGGTTCATTCACCAAATGATCCCCGCTTTTTACTCCGGATTGATTTACAATAATTATTTATATAATCACTCAGATAAATTAGCATCTAAAAAGATTTAATAGTTAACCCTCAATTCCTTGCAAGGTTAACCCTTTAATCCCATGAGAAACCCCCAATTCCTTGCAATGTTTCTCATGGGATCAAGCAATGGGCGTGATAATTTAAGCATCTGCAATCGTATACACGTCTATTCCTAGCACGCATATATAATGTTATCTTACCCCCTTTCGAGATCAAAATCCCAATATTCCTATCTAGGGTTTTGATCCTCAGAATATCCCCAACTATCAGATTGATCAACTCTAACAAAGGGAATATAAAATTCGCACAGAGTAAAGATAAAGATAATTATATAAATCAAAAAAACCACAAATCAATCCTTAGTATCAAGGTTCACATATGGATCGTGACCCCGACTACAATAAAATGATCTAGCCGATCAACATCATGATCGCTGATCTAAAATTCAACATAAAATTAAAACAAGAGATAAAGAAATACTAGAAGGAGATGAAGAACGAAGAACGCCTCCAGTCTCTCCTCCCTGCCTCTCCAGATCTGCCTCTTATGTGTCTCTCTGTGAATCTCAGAATTTTAGAATTCGTCTCAATGTGTATGACCTAATTGCATAAAAGGTCCTTTTATATTTTTTTCTTCTCATTCCAAAAATGCCCCTCAGTAAACACGGAGATCTGTCCCGCAAACCGGCGCCGGATTGGTGCAAGTTTGTGCCGCGCCATCTTCCTTTGTTTGGGGCGCTAGCTAGCGCCAAACTCCTTGCAAAATTGGCGCTAGGTAGCGCCATTCCCTTGCTTATTGGGCGCTGCTTGGCGCCATGCTCCTTTCTTGGTGTAGCGCTAAGTGGCGCCACTTTGGTGCTGCTTGGGCGCTAGGTTGCGCCAAGGTTCTGTGTTATGGCGCTAGGTGGCGCCACTTTGGTGCTACCTCGCGCCACTTTGGTGCCTTCGCTGCAAAGTTCGTAAACTGGCGCGGGTTTGCGCCAGTGTGGTGCCGGTCCGCGCCTTACAACTAAAAGGTGAATATTATTGACATACAAAGAATCAATATAATTAGCAAATATGTATTTAAATTGCTCTCTTATGACTCTATTCTTGTCAATTTTATCACAGAAAAATCACACTTGCCAAAGGCACATCAAACCATTCCCAGATTTAAACGTTGCTGTCCCCAGCAATGTAAAAGACTTAATCCAGGAAATATTCAATTATTCCAATATAACAATCATAGACATTCTCAGATACAATATGCCATGCATGCCTAACTCAATATCATGAACTCTCAATAATGTCATCATCCTCTTAAATATACAAGTCTACATTGATTACCCCTCACACAGATAAATAATGTTCACTCAACACTCAGTGTTTAAGGGTATTATGAGCATTCAATTACTCAAAGCCATAACACTACCATATGCTTGATCATATTCTCAAAAATTCTTAAAATTGAAGAATCAAACACATGCATCAATTGATCAAAAGGACTTTACAGGTTGTAACTTGGCCAGGGTAAAAGGTAGGAAAATTTGGATGGTAGCTCAAACAACCAAGAGATTGAAAACTGATAATATCTCACTTTTAAAAAATTCAACTCAATTATTTTGCTCCACTAACATTCCCACAGAATTTCGGGAATTAATTTCTTCCAACCACCTTTTATTTTTTTCCTTTTTCTTGCTTTTCACTTTACTTTTTTTTTATAAGGGTATATATGAATTTTCCATCCCTTAATTCCTTGACCTTTGTGGAGCTTACCTCACTTTCTTCACTTTATTTCCAACACTTTCAGTAATTCAATCTCAACCAAGGTAAGTCATATGGATATTGGCTAAGCCATTAATCAGGCCACAGGTCATTTTACAACAAATCAGTTCAGGCTCAAAAAGGCTAGCAAGGGAAAATTTCATACAGGTGGGTTATTTTGGCCAATAGCTAATAAGAATAAAATTCCTTTATCATCTCAATCAATGCATGCATCACAGAGAAACAAATCAAGTTCTAGAGTATTACAATATTGAGGCCTCTCAACAAAAATTTCAATGTTTAGGCTCAAAACCTCACAGCTATGGTATTAATGCGGACTCAAGAAAATTGACTTCAGACATTATCAGAATTCACAATATCAGTTCAGACAAACGAGCAATCATGCAATCTAATTATGCCTATGCAATGTTATGCCAGAAAGTCATGCTATATATTTCCTAAAATTTAATCATGTACATTAACAAGATGAGCACATTTAAACCCGGGATAACACAATTATTATTATTATTTATATAGCACACAAAATAACTGTAAAAATAACTAAGAAAATTAAAAGAGTTAGAACATCTCCCCTGATAGAAGAATTGCAGTTCTAAGGTGCAAGCCAACTATTCCCAGATTTAGAGCATTGTTGTCCTCAGCAATAATTAAACCATAAGGAAGAAAATTCTGCACAATAGAACAAACAGTGGCATATAGAAGAAACTATAATGCACACATTAAAACATCAGAGAAAAATATACCAACACAAAATAACTAAAAATACGAAACAGAAAAATAAACTAATATACAAGATCTCCATCAGCAAGAAGATATGATCAGCCCTCCATGTCATCCCCCTCAGCAGTGTGGGATGACTCAGCAATTGAAAGATCTGGTGGTACTGGGTGCCTTGGTGTATGGGCCCACCATTCCCAGATTTGGTCCAAACCATGGATCCATGTTAAGAACTCTTTGAAGCTTTGATTTTTCCGAGAGATAGAGTCTCGGTGTCTCTTGTTTTTGTATTTTTGTGTTGATAAATAAAACAATAAATTTGAAAAAAAAATTAGTAAAGAATATGAGAAAAGCATTGTAGCCAGGGTTTATTCACCAAATGATCTCCACTTTTTACTCCGGATTGATTTACAATAATTATTTATATAATCACTGAGATAAATTATCATCTAAAAAGATTTAATAGTTAACCCTCAATTCCTTGTAGGATTAACCCTTTAATCCCATGAGAAACCCCAATTCCTTGCAATGTTTCTCATGGGATCAAGCAATGGGCGCGATAATTTAAGCATCTGCAATTGTATACACGTCTATCTCTATCACGCATACAGATTGTTATCTTACCCCCTTTCGAGATCAAAACCTCAACATTCCTATCTAGGGTTTTGATGCTCAGAATATCCCCAACTATCAGATTGATCAACTCTAACAAAGGGAATATAAAATTCGCACAGAGTAAAGATAAAGATAATTATATAAATCAAAAAAACCACAAATCAATCCTTCGTATCAAGGGTTCACATATGGATCATGACCCTGACTACAATAAAAATGATCTAGCCGATCAACATCATGATCGCAGATCTAAAATTCAACATAAAATTCAAACAAGAGATAAAGAAATACTAGAAGGAGATGAAGAACGAAGAACGCCTCCAGTCTCTCCTCCCTGCCTCTCCAGATCTGCCTCTTCTGTGTCTCTCTGTGAATCTCAGAATTTTAGAATCCATCTCAATGTGTACGACCTAGTTTCATAAAAGGTCCTTTTATATTGATTTCTTCTTGTTCCAAAAATGCCCCTCGGAAAACACGGAGATCCATCCCGCAAACCGGCGCCGTTTGGCGCCGGATTGGCGCAAGTTTGCGCCGCGCCATCTTCCTTTGTTTGGAGCGCTAGCTAGCGCCAAACTCCTTGCAAAATTGGCGCTAGGTAGCGCCATTCCCTTGCTTATTGGGCGCTGCTTGGCGCCATGCTCCTTTCTTGGTGTGGCGCTAAGTGGCGCCACTTTGGTGCTGCTTGGGCACTAGGTTGCGCCAAGGTTCTGTGTTATGGCGCTAGGTGGCGCCACTTTGGTGCTACCTCGCGCCACTTTGGTGCCTTCGCTGCAAAGTTCGTAAACTGGCGTGAGTTTGCGCTACTGTGGTGCCGGTCCGCGCCATGCTTCTGGGACTTGTAGTGTGCTGCAATCGTGTAGAATTGCATTAACATGCTTTTTATAATTCTTCATTTATTTTTCCTATAAAAATACAACTAAAAGGTGAATATTATTGACATACAAAGAATCAATATAATTAGCAAATATGTATTTAAATTGCTCTCTTATGACTCTATTCTTGTCAATTTTATCACAGAAAAATCACACTTGCTAGAGGCACATCACTTACTCACTTTGCACAAATGCACATTAACTCCTGACTCTCATTAATTACACTTTTACATGCAAGTAATTAAGTTTATAATTAGGCTTTTTACCTAATCTAACCTTCTAATTATGCTTTAATCTCCCAATTAGTGTAACTTAACTATTAGGGATATTATATACATTCATAATCAGACTTTAAATACTTAAAAGAAAATTGAAAAACCCATGGAAAAGATCTTTGACATGATTTAAAAGTTCAAAACACTTTTATCAAGTCAAGATATTTTGTATAAAGTGGTTGGAAGCAAGTTAAAATGCATTTAAAATCAAAATTGCTGCATAAAATGCTTAATTATGTCAAGAAAGTATTCGATTACTTTCTTTATTGGTAATCAAATACTCAATGACTAAAAGAAATAAAGCAAAGAGGTAAATCACTGGTAAAAAATTGTCAATGACTAAAATAAAGTCTAAAAGCATACAAAAAATAAATAAATAAAGTCTAAATATTTGGAGAGACAAAGAGCTGGGTTTCAACATCCTCGTTCCTCATTTATCATTGTGATGCTTCAATTGAGAAATTGATTGCTATTTCAATAATTCCCATTAATTTTTTTTTAAGTAAATCATTACTTTTTAGCAACAATTTATATTTCTTGTACTTAAAGTTTGATACGTATCAAACTTAAATAGAATCCACTAAACACTATATTTTCAAGATAAAGGAAAAAATTGTGTTATTTTAAAGGATGTAAAGTTGTGTCATTTTAAGAGAGAATTGACAAAAAATAAATAAATGTGTGAATCCACCACCTCTTTGTGAGTGAGGGTGAAATGATATAAATTAGGAAAAAAAATTAAAATAATGCATTTAAATCAAATAATTACGCATTTAATGTTGTTTTCCAAATAATTACGTATCTGATGCACAATGTGACGCCCCATTGCGGCGTCTCACCCTAAGGAGAGACGCCCCAATGAGGCGTCACATGCCATGATATATTAAAAGGAAAGTGATGTGCAAGTTATGGGGTGTGCCTTCCATTGATGTATTGGGACCCATTACAGAGGCCATTTCTTCTCATTTGGGTGTCTCTCCTTCTGGTCTTCCTCGTGGGGCTTCTGGTCTTCCCCTCTCTGATGATTACTTTTGTAGGATTGAAGCTGTTGAGTTTACAATCAAGCAAGATGATGGTGCATGTCCCCATAATCTGGCCAAGGCTGACATTGTTCTCACTGGGGTTTCCCGCACTGGGAAGACCCGCTTGTCTATTTATCTGGCTCAGAAGGGTTACAAGGTCGCCAATGTACCCATTGTCATGGGTGTGGAAATGCCAAGGACTCTTTTTCAGGTTGATCCAAAGAAGGTTTTTGGCTTGATTATGAATTTGTTGTCTTACACAACATTAGGAAAGCAAGGGCTAAAACTTTGGGATTGAGTTCAGATGCAATGACTGCAAAAGCGGTAGAAGAAACAGCAGCAGTTGTATTGAGGCTGTAGCATGATCGGAAGCAGAAGTGCATAATGCCAAGGATCTCAAAATGCTATAGGGATGACAACTTTTTCTCTTGTTGAACTACAGATTGTAAAGCTGACCCTTTTCCTTGACCAAAATGTAGTGGCTGTGTCTTTTTGTCCCTCAATACAATTATTGGGTTCCGGAACAAAAAAAGAGGTTCTCAGAAAAATTATTTTTCGTTGTATTGAGCATTTGGTATATTTTTTATTGGATTTTATAAGAGTTATGTTGTAGGAAAAGTGATTGTGTTATGTTATAAAGATTCATTTTGCGTGCCAGAATTTTTTTCTTTTTTTGCTGCGGGCCCCACAAAATGTTGTGAGTGTAGAAAAGTTTTTGTGGTCATGTTAAATGATACATGATAAACCCTTTTTTATTAGAGAAAAATATTTCTGAACAGATAACTTATCAGCATTTACTTCCAAAACGATATTATTTTGGGATTGAAATATTAAAAAAATATAATTATAAAGATTATAATAACCCTGAAATAAATTAAAATTACAAAAACGTCATGATTATTTCTGCCTCAAAATGATATCGTATTGAGCTTACTGCAGATTATCTGCAGTAACAATAGAAAAAGCGAACCCTTTTTATTAAATATAAAAAAATAACACATTTATATTACCAAAAGATGATATTTATAAAAAAGGAAAAGCAATACATTTATAAAAAAAATAACACATTTATAATTATTTTCTTCCACATTTTTTATTCCATGAAAGGTAATACTTATTCGTGAATACCGAAAATATGCTCCTAGTTCAGAATTTCTATGCAATTTTTGGCTCGTTTTGGATGTATGTATAATAACTGTGCTGTGATGAACCTCAGTTGTCAATTCATGTTTTGGGTTATTTCAATTCAATGTCATTTCTGAATTCCCACTTCCCAGCAATCGAGAAAAGAGCAGTACCAACAAATGCACATCACTTTCCTTTTAATATATCATGGCATGTGACGCCGCTTTTGGGCGTGACATGTGACGCCTCATTGGGGCGTCTCTCCTTAGGGTGAGACGCCTCAATGGGGCGTCACATGTGACGCCCAAAAGGGACGTCACATTGTGCATCAGATACGTAATTATTTGAAAAATAGTATTAAATACGTAATTATTTGATTTAAATGCATTATTTTAATTTTTTTGCCATATAAATTATGCCATTTAGAAGGATAAATATTTTTTATGAAACTTCATTTCCAAACCCCGCCCCCTATACAACTTTCTATGTCCTTAATGCCAGTTCTGGTGTAGATTATGCCTATGTAAATTGTTCATGCTTGGCCATAACAGAACAATTATAACTCAGGTAAAATAGTATTAAACAAAGATTTATCATTTATCATTTAACATGATCACAAAAAATTTCCTACACAAACAACATTTTGTGGGGCCTGCAGCAAAAAAAAAAATTCTGACACGCAAAACGAATCTCTATAACATAACACAATCACTTTTCATACAACATAACTCTTATAAAACCCTTAAATAAATTGGGATTTAAACATTGAAGTCATAAAACAACATCCAAACAACAAATGAGTTCCGAGTAATATTTCAACCCATGTTGAGATGTATAGTCCCACATTGGTTGTATATGCAACTAATGTGGCCTTTATAAGGCCCTAGGCACTCCCACCCTTTGAGTTAGCTTTTTGGTGGTGTATCCCAAAGTTCTTTACATGGTATCAAAGTCTCGTTGTCCCCCACTTTCTCTTGTTGACTCTCTTAGCACAGGTAGGTAGGGCATCATCCACTCTTCAAGCCCAATGGGCTCTCGTGTGAGGGGGCGTGTTGAGATGTATAGTCTCACATTGGTTGTATGTGCAACTAATGTGGCCTTTATAAGGTCCTATGCACTCCCACCCTTTGAGCTAGCTTTTGGGTGATGTATCCAAGGTTCTTTACAACCCAGCGCTCAAAGAATTTAGTTCATGGGAAAAGCTACTCTTATGCCACATATGGTAAATTTCTCTCCTACACGCCCTTCGTAAACTGTTTGGACGTTGGTGAGGTGAGAATATGAATCTACTCTTCTTTTATCTCGCTCAACATCGTTAGATTACAATCTCATCCAATTATAGAGATTTATGGAATAAAATAAATTATTTTTTCATTTCTTTCTCCTCGTTACTTCCCATACTCTTTATCTCTCATCCCCTTCTCTGTATTGACGAAGACAAACAACTCATTGTATTGTAAAACCATATTCAACGTTTCTCTTTTAAATAACATAGGAAAATGCAACTCATTGAAAATTTTAGAATTGTAGCAATTGAATTATCCAAACAAAAAAATTGATTAATAAATTTGTGCCCACAACTCATCGTACTATGGATAAATCAATCAACATTCTGCCTCTCTATTTTATCAGCTTTACATTTTGTAAGTTGCGAAATTGTCTGATCCTATGATCAATAAGTCAGTGGTCAGTTTGCGATAATGTAATTGGTTCTGACAAATCATTTGTCTCTATCTTCAAGCAATAGAGAGAAAGGAAAGGAGAGAGAAAGGGAGGCAGTGAGGAGGGGAAAAAAAAGATAAAAGGGTTTATATTATCTTGTAAATCTCTATTATTTGATGAGATTATCATCTAACGATATTGAAAAAGATAAACAAAACTAGACAAAGTAAAAATAAGCAGAATAACATATCTAATTAATAATAGATAAGTTTCTTTTTTTTAAGAACTTAGCAGAATTAAATCAATCAAAGTTATGAAATAAAGTAGACTGCAACTATTTAGAAGTCAAATTTAAAATTTAGTCAAGTTAATGAATTGTACTTTACTTTTCTTCTTTGTACATATCCTAGGCTTCAGAAACGTCATTACCTTCTGACTGTGTATATAGAGGAATAATGTTACATTTACTTTAAATGAATAAGAGTAATTTGTTATCAACATTATTTACTTTGACCAATCATAAAACATTAATGCTGGCAAACAGGCACAAACATAAAGTCCTCGTTGAGGAAAGAAATTACGAAATTAAATGTCAGATCCATACATCACATATATCTATACAAAAATGATGCTATAGAGAGAAAGAGAGATATATGATTCAACAATGAAGTTGGGTAGCTATTTACGTTCTAGATCTTTTAGTTGCTTTTTTAAGAGAGCATGCTCATATCGCATCCTTTCAAGCCTAGTCTCAACCATGTACATCTCATCTTTAAGGTGATGAATTCTTTTCTCAAGCCACGCTATGTCTGAAAAACTTCTACTTTCTCCATTTTCCATCTTATTCATTAAATCTACAGGAGTGTTTACATGTATGTGTTGAGGTCTGGCCAATAGCACAAGTATGCTAAACTGCTGCAACGGAATAAAGGGTTAGTTAGCAATACTTGAATGTAAGTAGTTGACTTGCAAGTTGCAATTATAATTGAATAAAATCATTACACCTGAAGTTCACAACATTACTAATATTGCATTTCAAGACAAACACAGAACCGAGCATTAAAGCCAAACAAAATGTTTCACGCTGGAAGAGGCAAAACTAGGGAACTATTGTGAGGGGGGACGATTCTCTTCAATCATTTTTACTGAACAACTGAAATACCAATTTTAGATTCTTGAATCTTGCTTTTATTATGTTACAAACATTGTGCTGGAAAAAAATGTTTGTTCAAAGACGTAAGGAAAACAAATATGAACAGTCACGCAGAAATCCCTGAAAGCTAAATTTAGCAACTTGATGCTAGTAATTGCAACAGATTTTTATAAACAATTTAATTTTGATACCAAACACACAAGAACTGACTAGTCTGATGTTCTTAGCAGAATTCATGACAAATCCAAAAAGGAAAAAAAAAAGCCATAAATATAAACTTCTGGTTTAATGTACACACCTGCATGAAGAAAATCAGAGCGAAAATGGCAACAAGGAGCAGGGAAAGATTGCTCTGACTTTTAATAGATGACCTGAACTTTGTCAAAAACTCTTTGAACAAAGATGGAACAGACGACATGTCAATGAGATTTCCTTGCAAGTGAGTGCCAACATCGTGGATAGCATCAACCGCATTGGGTGTAGCTTGTATACTTGTAGGATTACTTTGCTCCTGTGATACTTCTAAAGATTCTCCAGTCTTCGCTTCTCTATCTATATTCATTAAATAGGACATTTCACTAGAAATTAATGTTATATGGAACGCAAAGGAACTTCAAAATTTAAGAAAATATATGGAAATTGCAGAAGCCAAACCTTGTTCTTCAAGACTCTTCTGCTTCAACAACTCATGAGCCTGAAAGAAATATTGATACATTCTTAAATGGACATTTAATATAAAACTTGGATCAGCAACAAAACTAAAAGATGTATAATCCAAACGCACACACAAAAGAATACCATTTTCAGCCACGTCATATAAGCCTCTCGACATTCGTCAATTGTTGACTGCACTATTTTGCCTGTGATTGTTCACCCACTTGGATCAAAGAAAGTTCACGTTCATGACAATGACAAGAAAAGAATACACATCCAAATGCAACTCAAACTGTGTATATGTGAGTATGAGAGAGAGAGAGAGAGAGAAAGAGAGAGAGAGAGAGAATTTGTATAGAACAACCTCTTCAGATTCAGTTATGCTAAAGTCTCCTATTAGGAATAGATTAGATGATCAAAATAACAAATTTAAGACAAATTCAGAAATGTTATTACCAATATTGAAAATCTCAAATTAAATTATAGAAGTCAGAATTTCAAGTGCAAACCTGAGATTAAACATGATGTATTTACTCAAGATGGAATTAGCTTCGTTAAGAATATAGGAAAGTTTTATGGATTATGGATTGCTAAAAGCAAGGGTGATTAATTGGGGATTGATTCTGGGTGTTTGATTGTTGTAAATCAGGGATCAGTCTAGGCACCGAGATCGTGTGGAAAACAGCCTCACTACCTCTTATGGCATGAGGCAAAGCGGGTTTGAATACGGGGACCAATGCAGCTAACGTATCCACATCATGAAATTTAAGCCAACTTAATTATTTACCTCACTTAAAATGATTGGTAGCCAATGTGTATTGCTAGAGAAATATAAAACTATTAACGTAGTCTTCACCTAAAAGCTCAAACTTTTAGATGAGATGGTTGCATAATACGTATCAATGTCTTTTTGACCAAGTGGTCATTAATTCTATCCTCACCGCTCTCATTCTATTAATAAATAATTAAAAATTGAGAAGTTTCTTAGCATAGGTAAGTGGGTTTATACATTATTTACCCTTCAAGCCCAATTGGCTCTTGCATGAGGAGGCGTATTAGGGAAACATAAAATCATTAATGTGGCCTTCACCGAAGAGTGAAACAATTGAAGTCGTGAGTCATGAGGACTTTACCATCTTGTTATGCCTAATTCCCAAGTGGCGTGTACCATGTCACTCCTAATTTTTATTTTTATTTTTGGTACATATGTCACTCCTAATTTTATTCACAGTTGTCTTTGACATCCCGGTCTTTTCAAACCCCAAAAGATGGTTCTTCCCCTATCTAGTTTAAATTTAGTTTGTGAGTCTTGTCAATAGATTGTGAGTCGTGTCAGCAGAGGAAACATGCACACTTTTCTTTTTCTTCTTGAGTTAATAAATAGGTTTATGCTCTCTTTTATCTTATCTATTCAGATATAATGAGTTAAGACAGTTCTAGTTTAGGGTTTACATATTTTGTGACATTTATTGATAATTATTCTCATTGCACTTGGGTCCTTTTAATGAAAAATCATTGTAAGTTATTTTGAAATTCATACACATTTAGAGCAACCATCCATATTTTGTGTAGTAACATTTATTGATAATTAATACTTGTAATATTTAAGTTATGAATACTTGCAAGAATTCATAACTCAATAGGGTGTCCTCCTCATACAAGATGGAGTGGCTAGATACAAAAATCAACATTTAATTGAAACAACCTAGACCTTACTCAAGAACATGAATGTTTCTTTTCATTTATTGGGGGATGCGGTTCTTACATCATGTTATCTAATCAAGTGCCCATCCTCCTCCTTGTTAGATGACAAAATTCCTCACTTAATACATTCTTAACCAATATATTACTCACACTTGAATTTCCAAATTCTTCCTCTCAAATCTGAGTCCTAACATTAACATGCTCCCCCTCAAGCGGAAGGCTATCAACTAAGAGCCAAGTCTTGTCTAATGCTCCACAATATGGGTTGATACTGAACAAGAGCACTAACTAGCATCTCCAAATGCTCGGCCCAATAGAACCATCGGCTTGAAAACAACTTGTTAGGCAATCAGAAAGAGTCCAAAAGTAGGATAGACCTCCATTAATAAGCTAAGTGACAAACCACAATAGTAGACTTGACACCACATCTTGACCCAAACCTTAAACACAATAAGTATATCGGTCTCACTTTAAGTTGAGAGTAAATCAGATAGGATGAAATTGTGTGTAATAGTCCACACATAGATCTATATATTAGTGTTGGTATTAATTACAATGACTGTATCCCAGATATATACGAACATAATCCTAATTTTGTTTCGAACTAATTCTACAATAAATAAACGATGTCACCTAAGATATTCTAACACCTAGAACATACTAGACCAGATCTAACATATGCAATTATTTGACGAGGATATTTTGTCCTCTATCTCTTCTGTAAATCTTCTCTCGAACAAAATTTTCTATTGCCTAAAATTCCTGAACCATACAACATCAGAAATCAATAGTAAGGGGGGAAAAAAAGCACTATAATTTTGTATTTATATGATTGCTTAAAACATCATATCATACTTCTTGATTTCTAGAAAATGTTCCAAACAGATAAGGTCTTTAACATATACAGGAGTTCATGGCATAAATTGAAGACAATACGCAGCTACACATAACACAACCAACGCAGACAATACAAAAATGCATGTAAAGCATAAAACTAAGGGATTTAACATGATACAAAAGTCACCAAGTTATGAATCAAACATGTAAAATTAGTACAAATGATAATATTTAAGATAAAAACCAAGGGAATATTCTTTCAGGATACATTATAAAAAGCCACACCTTGCCAAATAGTTTTCTTTGAAAATGCTACATTCACATATATCCGCAAAATGCAGCAATCTTTTGATTCATCCTTGTCTCTCTCTACACTCCACAGTCCCTGGTAAATAACGAAGAAACTGTGCATAAGTAAAAACTGACAATTCATAGGGAAAAGATAGTTATTAATGAACTCATTTGTCTTAACCGGACAGCAGTTTTTGAGATAATTGGTTCGTGACAAAGAACCTTGTTTTGTTGATGGCATTGTTTACTCCTACTCCTTTTTCTTTCTCTTTCGTTTTTTTTTTTTTGTGCATACTCCTTTTTTTCCTTTTGTTCTCCTGTTAACGAGGATATCTTGTCCTCTATCTCTTCCGTAAATTTTCTCCTCTAATATTTATTTTTTCTTTCAGACAAAATGTAACCCAATAAATATTTTTAATTGAAAAACTACGCCGTTTAAAATCATTAAAAAGCTCATGTTTTATGCATAAGATTTAGGGTTTTATAATTCTCATGTTGAAGGAGAATTGAAATCTTATGTTGTAGAGATAAAAAGCATGTGGGACCTATATGTTAGAAAAAATTATATGTAGGACCCATATCAGCACGGAAATCGAAGAGTGTGCAGGAAAATTTGAATTCTCATGTTGAATGAGAATTATAAAACTCTAAGATTTAAGGATTTTATTTTTCATATGTTGCATGAGACAAGTTGTCTCTTGCAACACACAAAAAGTGGATGGGACCCACTAAAAAGGAAGAGAGAGAAAATAAAAAAGCGGGTCCCACCCATTTTTTGTGTGTTGCATGAGACAACTTGTCTCATACAAGGGCCGACCCAGTTGAAATACCCACTTCGTGAGTGTCTGGGGAAGGGAATACTCTAGGCAGTCTTTCCCCTGCTTTTTGCAGAGAGACTGATTCGAACCCGCGACCTGACACACCACGGCAAGCAAGCTTACCGCTGAGCCAAGCCGGCCCTTCACAACTTGTCTCATACAACATAAGAAAAATAAAACCCCAGATTTAATGCCTAAAGAAAATTTGTACCTCAACACGGAAATAATCTGAATAAGGTACATCACTGACTTCTTGCGAGGTCTCTATAACCACATGACTGGATGAAGTAACAAATACATGTCAAGATAACACATAAAACATATTAAGAAATCTATACATTTCATTAGTCAATGCAGTAAATTTATTCTTCGAACAAATACCAAAAATAATAAACATCAAAGAGCACAGAAATAAGATAAAAGAAATAATAACGTGTACAAGAGAGGGAAAAGCAACCATTTTTTTTCTCTTCGAAATAACATAATAAAAGCAGCAATAGTCCTAAGTCCTAAACCCTAAACTCAATAAACCTCCAACAAGTTTCAACTTATAAGTTCATGTTGCATGCCATTCCAAACTCACAATGCTTAGTTTGAAAGAAATTATTTCAATGAATAAGAATTGTTGTAAATATAGAATGAATAATTGTGTAATTAATATAAATTCATGTTTCCCTAAAATCATCTTTTTATTAAAAAAGCAATTATTCACATTAGTCTATATGTTATACACATCTGTACATTAATTAGCTCCCGATTTGGAAGAGACTACATCTACAAAACTTTAGTTTGCCATCATTGCAACCACCACCTTCATTGCTACCCAGCTCTCTTGACCTATTGTCTGCACCTTCATTGCACTCAAATAATTTACTTTCAGGCTTAACAGACCTCAGCCACCACAGTCGCCTCTCTGACCGGTTAAGTCACCAACAGGTCCACCATGCCCTGGCCACCCATTCCTTGAAGACACGGCCAGTAAGTCACCCACGAGCCATCAGCCGCCACAAATAACGTTGTTCGCCAGCTTCTTTCAGACTATTGACCCCACCTGCCGAAGACCCAGCTCAATGCCCCCTCCACACACAGTTACAACCAGGGTTGTCAAACTCGTGAGTTTACTCGCAAAAACGCACGATTTTACGCTTCAACAACCCCTGAACGATCCTGTTTCTGCTCAAACTCGCTTTTGGGAGTCAAATGATAGAAGCGACGAGTTTTTTGACAAACTCGTTCAATCGTACGAGTTCGACGCTTAAACCAGAAAAAAAATTGGCCCTTTAACCCGAATTTTGACCCAAAAAACCATCAATAAATGGGATTTTTTTAGAAGAAAAAAACCCTAAATCACTCGCAAAGACCATCACTCGCGAAGACCCCTCAAACCATCATCTTCTCCGATCGTCCCTCCGTGCTACTGGGTCGTCGTGCACTCTTGCCCTTTTCCGTTCGTAGCTTCTCCACCATCTCCATCGTGCTTCTGCTTCTTCTTCGCCGTAATGCTTCGCTGCCAAAGGTTAGTGCTTCTTCTTCTTCTTCTAGCCTCTGTTTCGTTTTTTTCCTTGGCCGCTTGTTGTTTCGTTTGGTTTATCTTTTTCGTTTCGTTTGGTTTATCTTTTAGCCTCTTTGTCGTTTATAAATATGGGATAAAAAAATCATTTTTATTTTAAAAAATCAGAGTTTTGCCTCTTTAGTCTGATTGATTTTACAAAAAAAATTATTTAATAAAGCAAATTAATAGTTTTGCCTCTCTTTGATTTTACAAAAAAAATTAAAAAATCATTTATAAAGCAAAATAATATTTTTTGCCTCTGTTTGCCAAACCAAATTAATACTTCATAGAATGATAAATCATAAATAAAATCAGATTTATTTGATAAATCAAATTACTATTTTTTTTACTCATGTTTGCCTCTGTTTTATTTTACATTCATAAGGAAAAATTAAATTAATCCAAATAAAAATTTATTTGATAATTCAAATTACTTTTTTTTGTTCTCTTAATTTTTGTTGGTTGGTTGAATTATTTTATGACATTTGTATGACATTATTTTGCTGGTTGGTTGAATTAAATTTGCTTATATTACTTTATATGCATATAAATATATATAAATATAATTTGTATCTTGTGTTACGAGTTTACGATCCGTGTTACGATTCTGCGATTTACGATTTTGGTTCACCTTTCCGAGTTTGCATAGAATCTCGAGTTTGACAACCATGGTTACAACTCCCTGCACGTGGATCCACACGCTTCCTCTTCTAGAGAGGCGCCTATCAGACTGCCACTGGCCCCATGTTGAGATATATAAAATCATTAATGTAGCCTCACCCAATAGCTTAAACTTTTGGGTTGAATTGGTTCTTTATATGGTATCAGAGCCTCGGTGTACCGAGTTCGATCCTCACCGCCCCCCACTTTCTTTCTAGTGGAATTTATTTCTTCGCACAGGTAGGTGAGTCTGTGCATTATCCACTCTTCAAGCCCAGTGGGCTCTTGTGTGAGGGGACGCGTTGCGATATATAAAATCATTAATGTAGCATCACCCAACGGCTTAAGCTGTTAGGTGAGGGCCTCTTTAATGGTTTATATTATTTTCTAAGACGCCCCCTTACAGGAAAGCCCATTGGACTTGAAGTGTGGACAATGCACAGGCCCACCTACCTGTGCTAAGAAAGAAATTCCCCTCACACGAGATGAGTGGTATATATCCATAATATATCCAACAATTCAATAATATACCCATGTAAAGAAGAACCACTTCAACCCAAAAGCTTAAGCTTTTGGGTGAGGCTACATTAATGATTTTATATATCTCAACACCCCATTTGTCTCATCTCAACCTCCTCTACCCAGATATGCCATTCACTTGAATTTTGTGCCATCGAAACCTCTCTCGGCTCAACCGTGCAGTGCACGTCCAATCATCATGTCCAACTCTGAGATCAGTTAGAAATTAGTCCTAACTCCTAAGAGTGGTAAACAAGGTACTAGCCCTTAGCAAGGCTGAGCTAGCATGCCTAGGACCTCCCATTGACTTCATCGATAAATCTTCAAACTCTTGTTCTCGACCCATGCTTGGTAAGGACTTATGTTCTCAAAACGTGGTAGCTTGGTCAAGCATAAAGACTGAGTTTCAAACTATGGCTCAAGGGGTTTGTAAACTATTTTGGCTGAAAATCATACTAGACAACCTCAATGTGAAATATGAAGGACCTAGGAAGTTGTTTTCTAATAATAAATCTTTCATTTGTTTAAATCATAATCCAATTCAGCATGGTAGAACAAAACGCATTATGATTCACTGCCACTTCATCAAAGAGAATTTGATAGCAAGCTCATTAATACTCTATAAATACCTTCAAGACTTTAATTAGTTGATATGTTGACGACCAAGGGACTTCCCAACAAGATATTTCAAGACCTTATTAGCAAGATGAGAATGGTAAATATCAATTTACCAGCTTGAGTGGAAGTGTTATAGATATAGTATGAGAAATTGTGTAATTATAATATATTTATTTTTCCTTATTATTTTTCAAGGTTCGACTCTGAGTCCTTATCTCTTTGCCTTAGTGATGGATGAACTAACAAAAGACATTCAAGAGTAAGTGTCGTGGTGTATGCTTTTTGCATATGCTATTGTGCTTATTGATTAGACCAAAGACTGTGTTAATAGGAAACTTGAATTGTGGGAAGCACTTTGGAGTCTAAAGGTTTCACGTTAAGCCGGAGCAAGACTGAGTATATGAAGTGTGAGTTTTCTCTGGTAAGAGATGGAGATCAAGACCCCGTGCATCTACTTGATCAAGAGGAACCCAAGAAAGATGCTTTTAGATACCTGGGATCAATTTTGCAAAAAGGTGGTGACAATAATGAGGATGTAAATCATAGAATCAGAGCAAGATGGATGAAATAGCGGAGTGCATTTAGGCTTTTATGTGACCTCAAAATTCCCCTTAAGCTGAAAGGAAAATTCTATATGACAACAGTAAGGCCTGCAATGTTATATGGAGCTGAATGTTGGCCGGCACATAGGCAACACGAGCATAAAACGGAAGTAGCAGAAATGAGGATGTTAAAGTGGATGTGTGGTTATACGAAGACGGATAAGATAAGAAATGGAGATATTAGACAAAAGGTGGAAGTAGTACCGGTAACTGAAAAGATGAGGGAACATAGATTGAGGTAGTTTGGGCACGTAATGAGACAACCCTTGGATGCTCCCGTAAGAACAAAAATTTGTTACCAAGAGCTCCGCATAAAGAGAGGTAGAGATAGACCAAAACTTACCTGGGGAAAGGTAGTTAAACAAGACTTAATGAAATGGGATATCGATTGGCGGACAGTGTGTCTTAGGACGGAACGGAGAAAAGCTACAAGCAGGGTGAAAAGTTAAACCCGTTGTTATTCCTATGTTCCAGATGATCCTTTTTTAGTCTTTCTCCTCTTCAATCCCCATTTTCTTTCTTTTCCCCTTCTTGTCTTTTATCTTATTTCCCCCTTCCCTTATTTTTTTTTTTTTTTTTGTATTTATTTATTATACTTTTATTTTTTTATTTTTTATTTTATTTTGTTTTTAATCTCCTCTTATTTATCGTTGGGTTCATCTACCACCAACCCCAATTAGCTTAGGTTAATATTAGTGATACTGATTAGTTGTAGTGGGATACACTGTACATGTCACACACCAGATTATTTATCTATAAGTTTGTTGAGTTTGTTAGACTTGCTGAGTCATCAATGTATTAGTCTTAGTCCTATATATAGAGCACAGTGTATTGTACAAATCAATCGATCATTCATTTCTCAACATTAATTACAAATGTTCACTTCTCTGAACTTTCCCTACCTCTCTCCTCTCTCTATTTTCTCTCTAGCCGCAGAAATGGTCGCCGGAAGGAGAGGGTGTTGATCGCGTGGTGTCCGGAATGAAAACTCGCCGGAAAAGTGCTCTGGCGGCCTGAACAGTGGCTGACGGTGGTTCTGGTGACCGTTGGAGGTGTGGACACGTGCAGAAGGTGCTTCGAGGGGACTTACAGTCCTTGATGGCTTGCCGGAAGGACGCACGACAAAGAAAAGATGACTCCTAAGCAGTGGGCTTAGGTTTGAAAGCGAAACGGGATTTCTAGGCGGAAGCTAGGGTTCCCAGAACAAAAGAACAGCTCTGGTACCATGTAAAGAACCAATTCAACCCAAAAACTTAAGCTATTGGGTGAGGCTACATTAATGGTTTTATATATCTCAACAAGGTCAGATGAGGACCGCGAAAGCAACATCTCCACTTCAAAATATACAGAGTGGTTAACTCAGGATCAGATGCTTCTGACCTGGTTATTATCAACAATTTCTGAACAAGTAGTGAATGACATCCTTCCAGTCAAGCATTCATTCGAAGCTTGGGAGAACATACACAAATTATTTCATGGCGTTATTAGATCACGAGCCAGACAACTTAGATCTGAGCTCAAGACGATGAAGAAAGGGACAAAATCAGCCAAAAAGTACCTTGCTCGTATCAAAACAATTTGTGACACTCTCAAATCGATTGAAAGTCCAGTATCTGTTGAGGAACATACTGAAACTATACTTGAAGGTTTGTCTTCTGAATATAACTCTCTTGTAATGATGATACACAGCCGAGACAGAGCATACTCAGTAGCAAATCTTGGAGTAGAACTCATGGCTCATGAACAACTCCTACTCAAGCAGAATGAACAGTTGTTAGCTGAAGGAGCATCAATGAATCTCACACAACGCAACCAGATCCCTCAGAAAATTGAAACAAACGAAGAAGATGACTCTGTTTCTGAAGCCAGAAAACAGAGTCGGACAAAGCATCCAACTCCTAGACATTTTAACACCTTCAATGGTGAGAACAGAGGAAGAGGGAGATTCACTCGAGGAAGAGGACGTGGCAATAGAACAAACGCCCACTGCCAACTGTGCTACAGATTTGGACATGATGTACGTGATTGCTGGCACAGGTTTGAAGAGAACTTCATTCCAAACCTACCTCCACCACAAAACTCCTCATATCCACAATATTTTGTGCATCAACAACCTCAAGCACAGAATGTCAGATCCTTCCAGTACAATAAACCACAAGCACAAGCACAAGCACAAGCTTACTTGGCAGCACCGTCCTCTTCTAACTCAGCACCACTTCTTGAGTGGCTACCTGACTCTGGTGCTTCAAACCATGTGACTGGAGCCTCTCAGAATATCTCACATGGACACCAGCTTAGTGGTACTGACCATATTTTGATTGGAAATGGCCAAGGTTTGCCTATAACAGCAATCAGTTCTTCTTCCTTTTTATCTCCATTTGATATAACACCAGTCTTCATCTTAAACACTTGCTTTTAGTTCCTTCGATCACTAAAAATCTCATCAGTGTTAGTAAATTTGCCAAAGACAACTCAGTTTTCTTTGAATTTCATTCTGATGTTTGTCTTGTGACATGTCAGGATTCACATAAAATTCTACTTCAAGGTACTGTTGGTCAGATGGTTTGTACTATTTTCCTGATCTCAAGTTGGCTAAGGACTCTATTCCAGTTGCAAATAAACCTTGCTCCACTCTTTGTTCCAGTCCCTCATCTACAAGCAAGTCTGTCAATCTTTCTAGTAAACCTGTTAATTTCGGTGTTCAATACTCTAAATCTGTAATTGATGTAGTTGATAGTAGTAATACATCTTCTGATTCTGTAATTGATTCCCTGTACACTTTGTGGCACTGTCGTCTTGGGCATCCACACTTAGATTCTCTTAAAAGTGTACTTAAGTCTTGTAATATACATTTCAATAATAAAATGGCAGAATTCTGTGCTCCTTGTTGTTGTGCCAAAGCTCATAGGTTGCATTCCACATCTTCCAATACTGAATATAAGGAACCATTTGCTCTTGTCTATAGTGACCTATGGGGACCCTCACCTCTGAAATCAACCCTTGGTAATAGTTACTACACCTCATTTGTAGATGCTTGTACTAGATACATGTGGCTTTATCCATTAAAGCAAAAATTAGATGCAATAATAGTCTTCAAACAGTTTCATGCCATGATAACCAACCAATTCCAACTACCTTTAAAAGCTTTACAAACTGGCTGGGGTGGTGAGTTTAGAGCCTTTACTCAGTACCTTCAAATGAGTGGAATAGCCCATAGAGTTACTTGCCCTCACACCTCTCACCAAAATGGTGTAGTTGAGAGAAAACATCGTCATGTTGTGGAAACCGGATTAGCTCTTCTAGCCCATTCATCCCTTCCAATGAAATATTGGGACTGCCTTTACAACTGCATGTTATCTCATAAATAGACTTCCTTCATCTGCTATTAATTTTGATATCTCATACACCAGATTACTCAACCAGCAACCAGATTACAAGTTTCTTAAAAATTTTGGGTGTGCATGTTTCCCTTTCCTTAGACCATACAACAAACACAAGTTGGAGTTTCGGTCAAAAGAGTGCATTTTTCTTGGTTACTCACCCAATCACAAGCGATATATCTGTTTAAGCCCAGAAGATAGAATCTTTATATCCAAAGATGTATTATTTCATGAGTTTCGTTATGTATTATTTCATGAGTTTCGTTTTCCCTATAAGGAATGGCACAACACTACCCCACCTCCTCTGCGTTCACAGTCCCCTCCTTTTACTTCTATTCTATTAAATATCCTACCTCAACCTATTCATCCTACAACAACCAACACCTATCCTCCTCATACTAGTACACCAACTTCTGTCAGTTCAGAATCTGCCCCCACTAGTGTCCAGTCCAGTCCACCAACTTCAAGTCCTTCCACTTCACCTGTCTTATCTACACACACTGAATTTTCCAGACCTGTTAGTCCAGTGTCTTTCCCTCATAATCAATCCCATCTCACTGAGTCCAGTATCTCTCCTACTCCTAGTAGCTCTTCTTCAAATAACTCCAACTCACTTTCAAGTCCAGAATCATCACATTCTGAGTATGTAACTTCTGGTTCACTGAGTTCATCCTCTTCTGCTCATTCTATCAACACCAGATCAAAAGCAATGGCCAGAAATACTGCTTTGCTTACATATGTTGAACCCAAATCTGTTAAACAGGCCCTAGCTAGCTCATGCTTGCACCAAGCAATGCAATTGGAATATTCTGCCTTACAACATAATAACACTCGGTCTCTTGTCACTTTACCTCATGGTAGAAAGGCTATTGGATGTAAATGGGTGTTCAAGGTTAAAGAAAATCTTGATGGCAGTGTGAACAAATACAAGGCAAGGCTAGTGGCATAGGGGTTCCATCAAAGACCAGGGTTTGATTACAATTGGAGCTGTTCTTTCTGTTGCTCTCACATATGGCTGGCCTCTAAGACAATTGGATGTCAACAATGCTTTTCTCAATGGAGTCCTTGAAGAAGAAGTGTATATGGTTCAGCCTCCTGGTTTTGAATCCGGAGATAAGTCACTGGTTTGTAGACTTCAAAAGTCTTTGTATGGCCTTAAACAGGCCCCTAGAGCTTGGTTTGATAAACTCAGAGGCTCTTGTTATGTCCCTTGGATTTCATGCAAGTAAGTGTGATCCTTCATTATTCATTTACAAGACTGGTACAGTGAGAGTATACATGCTTGTCTATGTGGATGACATAATTGTCACAGGGAACAATTCTGTCTTCATTCAGCACCTTATTTCTCAGCTTAATTCCACATTTGCCTTAAAGGATCTAGGAGAATTAGACTATTTCCTTGGAATTGAAGTCAAGAGGGATTCTTCTGGTTCTCTCTCTCAATCAGTCTAAATATATAAGGGATCTGCTCTCTCGAGTTAATATGTGCGATGCTAAGCCCATCTCAACTCCCATGCCTTCTAGCTACAAATTATCCAAAATTGGCAGCAATCACTTTGAAGATCCGCACCTCTGTAGATCTGTTGTAGGTGCCTTGCAATATGCTACAATTACCAGGCCAGAAATATCCTTTGTTGTTAATAAAGTCTACCAATTTATGAGCCAACCGTGTTTGGAGCATTGGAAAGTTGTTAAACGGATCTTGAGATATCTACAGGGAACCCTCACTTATGGTCTTCATTTTCAAACAGTCAAGTCAGCCTCTGGTTCCGTTGGACTTACAGCATTTTGTGATGCTGATTGGGGTGGGGATCCTGATGATAGAAGATCCACTTCAGGAGCTTGCATCTTCCTTGGACCCAATCTGATTTCATGGTGGTCAAAGAAGCAATCCATTGTAGCCAGGTCATCTGCAGAAGCAGAGTACAGAAGCATGGCCCTTGTTTGTGCAGAAATTTTATGGATTAAGTCCCTCTTTCATGAGCTGCATCTGCCTCTTTCTGTTCCCCAAGTTCTTTGTGATAATTTGAGTGCTGTTGCTATAGCTCATAATCCCATCTTACATGCGAAAACAAAGCATCTAGAACTTGATCTACACTTTCTTCGTGAAAAAGTTGTGGCCAAAGATATCCTGGTACATCACATTCCTGCTACTGATCAGATAGCTGATTCTTTCACCAAGCCATTGCCTTTGATGTCCTTCTGTAACTTCAGGAACAAGCTCAGAGTCTTGAACTCAGCATTGCCTCGTCAATCCTGCTAAGCTTGAGGGGGAATATTAGTGATACTGATTAGTTGTAGTGGGATACACTGTACATGTCACACACCAAATTATTTCTCTATAAGTTTGTTGAGTTTGTTAGACTTGCTGAGTCATCAATGTATTAGTCTTAGTCCTATATATAGAGCACAGTGTATTGTACAAATCAATCGATCATTCATTTCTTAACATTAATTACAAATGTTCACTTCTCTGAACTTCCCTACCTCTCTCCTCTCTCTATTTTCTCTCTCGTCACTTCTATGATGGAACTGTGATAGTTAAAGGTGCTGTTGATGTTGATTTTTTTTCTTTTTATTAGACAAATTATAGGTCTAATTTGCTTTGTATTTGTTTCCCTAAAATCAAATCTTTATTAGGAAAGTAATTAGCAATTATTCACATCAGTCTATATATTGTAAATATCTTTACATGAATATTTAAGGAATAATACTCAATATTTTTCCATTCAACTAGAATATTCCTTCTCTCAAGTAATAGTCCCACCTCCCAATTTTTAAGAGTCCTTGAAAATAAAGCATCCCAAACAACTCCATTTCCGACAATTGCATAAACTCATAAACTACAACTGCATCATTTGTCTTAAATTCACATCTTCTCCCTATTACAGGTAGATGGGCCTGTGCATGTGCCACCCTTCAAGCCCAATGGGTTCTCATATTGGGAGCATGTTAGAGAAATATAAAACTATTAATGTAGCCTCACCTAACAACTTAAGCTTTTGCGTTGAACTGGTTCTTTACACTCCTATTTCAATTTATGAAGCCAATACAACAGGAAAATATGCTACACATAGTTGATTACATTGTCCATCCTACACCACAACACCCCTAACTACCTAGGGACATCCATTCACATAATTATCCTCCATTAGCTTCTTCTATTGGAAGGTTCCCAAAACCTTTAACTAAAAAATTGCAATGAGAGAGAAGAAGATGAATTGATGTAACATATAAATAGATTGATACTAAAAGTTATATCAAAAACCTGTTCCTGTAAACTCTAAATTTCTGGACTTCATGGCAGCCACCAAATTTTGCTCCTGAAAAGGAAACACAATCATGTCCACTAGCAAATAGGGATATCAGAGGAAAAATTTATTAATGCCCCAACTATGACGTAGGAGTATGGCCCCATATTATTCTTAGACTTGCTAGCCTTATACATTTAGCATCGCTCATCTTCAACTAGTCAACTAGAACACTGATCTATGAGCATCCCATTCACTTTCATTTGGCCCACTTTAGCACTGTCTTATCTAAAGTGTGTGCTTGTACAGTTTTTGCATCTAATAGTTTTATTCTCTTATATTTAGTTACTTCGTGTAAATAACTTACTGCAAACTTTAGATATATAATGCTTGATCTTATTTGTAAAATAACAGTTTCGTTACTCGTGAATGTGTTAAAAGTTCTAAGTCTTTGACATTAGTTTACATATTACGCGTTCACATTGGTTCCCTCAAAATTAGAGTTCCAGCACTGCTATTGAATAGTTTATAACCTATAAATTATAATGGGACAACAAAACTAAGCTCAATTCAGAACATGAAATTAAACGTGTACATGCAAAATAAAAGCTGCAGAAGCATACCAAGATAAAGTTTTATTGGATGTTGAAATGACAGTTCACGAGCATACCCAAACTTCTCTTGAGGTTGCCATGAAGCACACTTAAAGTCTGAAAGCCAAAAAAAGAAGAGGAAATCATCCTCACCAAAAAAATAAGGTATGGAGAAAGACATCAGTTATCTTTCCTTGACTAAAATCATTTAAATGACAATGATGAAAATAAACAAAACAAGAAAATGAAAATGACAATTGAAACTCAATAGGTTTAAGAGTTTCATGCAGGCTACCTTTATCTCCGCAACTTTTACGAACAGACTCAAGAAAATTTACAGCATCATCTGAGAAAAAGTACCTAAAGAAATCTTCAACCTTCATCTGCAGTTTGTAGATTCAAAACTTTAAGAAAATCTCATAAATTTTGAAAATTAATATCAACCAAATCAGCAAGGTAAAACTTAGAAAGTAGAAACATAAAGAGTAACTTTCAAAATAAAATAATACCGGAAACGCTGATTCTGCTACACATGTATAAGCTTCCGGAGCTGCATAGTAGAAATTAAGCTCAAATCATCAGAATATTAGATTTAGAAACACAACGGGTATTTAAACATAAAGTGTTTCTCGCTCTCCCATGCATAAAAAGTTTCCTAATACAATGATTGGTCTAGATATACACTCACAGATCACAAAAGCAACTAAAGAAGAAATTCATAAATTTTATCATTGAGGAAAGGGCAGTTAAAGAAAGCAGTAATGCATGAACTGATGAACAAATATTCTATAAAATGCTGGATGTATTATATTGTCAGAATATACATGCAACTAAATTTATGGTGTTAAATAGGTACTACACTAAGCTATATAAAGAACCACGGCATGCGAATGACCAGTCTTCATTCAGAGCGAAATGTGATATACATAACAGAGCACTGCAGTAGGCACAAACTCAGTCAAGAAGACCATGCAAACAAATATCCATGCCATCAGCCATCTTAAAAAGACTGGTTTGAAATATTATCTTCATCACAAATTATATTGGAAACTGGTTTCTTTTATCAAAGAAGAAAACCTATCTGGAAGAAGAGTAATATATGTTCCCATGGTATCATAGGGTAAAGAAAATCATCAACATCAACATCACCTTTATCCCAAATTAATTGGGGTCGGTGGTAGATGAACCCACATTAAAGATATAAAATTGTAGAAAAAATAAAATAAAAATAAAAATAATAATAAATATATATGTATATATATAAATAAATAAAAGTGAAAAAGAAAGGGACAAGAAGAAGTGGGGGAAATGAAGGGGAAAAGAACTAAAAAGGGACCATCTGGAACATAGGAATAACCACGGGTCTAACCCTCCACCATACTTATAGCTTTTCTCCATTCCGTTCTAAGACACACCGTCCGCCAATCTATATCCCACTCCATTAAATCTTGTTTTACTACCTTCCCCCAAGTAAGTTTCGGCCGACCTCTGCCTCTTTTTGTGTTGAGCTCTTGGTAACAAACTTCTGTTCTTACAGGAGCATCCAGGGGCCTTCTCATCACGTGCCCAAACCACCTCAATCTATGTTCTCTCATCCTCTCGGCAACCGGTACTACTCCGACCTTTCGTCGAATATCTTCATTTCTTATCTTATCCATCTTTGTGTAACCACACATCCACCTTAACATCCTCATCTCTGCTACTCCCATCTTATGCTCATGTTGCCTATGTGCTGGCCAGCATTCCGCTCCATATAGCATTGACGGTCTTACTGCCGTTTTATAGAATTTTCCTTTTAACTTAAGGGGGATTTTGCGGTCACACAAAAACCCAGATGCACTACGCTATTTCAACCACCCTGCTCTGATTCTATGATTTACATCATCATCAATCTCTCCACCTTTTTGTAAAATGGAGCCCAAGTATTTAAAAGCATCTTTTTTGGGTACCTCTTGACCAATTAAATGCACGGGCTCTTGGTCCCCATCTCGTACCAGAGAAAACTCACACTTCAGATACTCAGTCTTGCTTCGACTTAGTGTGAATCCTTTGGATTCTAATGTGCTTCTCCACAATTCAAGTTTTCTATTAACACCCTCCTTGCTCTCATCAATAAGCACAATATCGTCTGCAAAAAGCATACACCATGGCACTTCCTCTTGAATATCTTTTGTTAGTTCATCCATAACTAAGGCAAAAAGATAAGGACTTAGAGCCGACCCTTGGTGTACACCAACCGTGATAGGAAAATAACTTGATGTTCCGTTACAAGCTTTTACACATGTAGTAGCCCCATCATACATATCCTGGATTGCCTTTACATACTTTGATGGAACCTTTTTCTTCTCCAGAACCCACCATAAAACTTTCCTTGGAACTCTATCGTATGCTTTCTCAAGGTCTGTGAACACCATATGCAAGTCCTTCTTCTTTTCTCGGTATCTTTCCATAAGTTGTCGCATCAAGAAAATGGCTTCCATGGTACATCTTCCTGGCATAAATCCAAATTGATTTACAGAAACCTTGGTATCTCTCCTCAAGCGATGTTCAATAACCCTCTTCCACAACTTCATAGTATGGCTCATTAGCTTAATGCCTCTATAGTTTGAACAATTCTGTATATCTCCCTTGTTTTTGTAGATAGGCACAATCATACTTTTCCTCCAAGCATCAGGCATCTTATTTGTCTGGAGAATCTTATTAAAAAGACTGGTCAACCATTTTATTGCCACATCCCCTAGGCCTCTCCACACTTCAATAGGGACACCATCAGGCCCCAAGGCTTTATTAGTCTTCATCCTCTTTAAAGCCTCCTTAACTTCATGTGTATTAATTCTGCGTACAAATCTTCTATTCATATCATCATACGCGTCCTTCAAGTCCACCTCGCTTGTATCTCCATCCCCATTAAACAGCTTGTTAAAGTAGTTCAACCATCTTTCATTTACATCTTCATCTCTCATCAGAAGTTTTTGATTTTCATCCTTGATGCATCTAACTTGGGTGAGGTCTTTACTTTTCTTATCCCTTATCTTTGCAAGTTTATAAATACCTCTTTCACCATCCTTGCTCCCAAGATTTTTATACAACTCGTCGAAAACCTTGCCCCTAGCTTCTCGCACTGCTTTCTTTGCATTTTTTCTCGCCAATCTAAACTTTAGCAAGTTCTCTTCACTGGGACTTTTATGCAAAGATCTAAAGCACTCCTTCTTATGTTTAATTGCCTCTGGCACCTCTCCATTCCACCACCATGTTTCCTTTGTATGAAATCCATTTCCTTTACTTTCTCCCAACACCCTCCTTCCCAAATTTTGAATAAACTTAGCCATCTCATTCCATTTTGCATTTACTTCTCCATCAAACTCCCAAGGTCCATCGTGCAACATTCTTTCATTGAACTCTCTCTCTTTTCCCTCCTTAAGCTTCCACCACCTTATCCTTGGGTTCTGAGCCCTCTTCTTCATTGTAAGTACTTTGTTGAACCGAACATCCAAGACTACCAGCTTATGTTGCGTAGCGACACACTCTCCAGGGTAAACCTTACAGTTGACACAAGAAGTTCTATCTTATCTTCTAGCCAGAAAGAAATCAATCTGACTACGATTTTGGCCACTATGATAAGTGATTAGGTATGACTCCCTTTTTTGAAAAAAGGTGTTCACTAACATCAAATCGTAGGCTAGTGCAACATTCAAGATATCTTCTCTAGTCTCGTTTCTCGTCCCATAACCAAAACCTCCATGGATTCTATCAAAACCTCCATTGCTTTTACCAACATGACCATTTAGATCTCCTCCTAAGAAAAACTTCTCCTCTCGAGGTATTCCCCTAAAAACCTCCTCCAAGTCTTCCCAAAATTGGCTTTTGTCAGTTGGTTGCAATCCAACTTGGGGTGCATACACACTGAGGATATTCAGGATTAAATCACCCACAACAAGCTTAACCAGAATAATCTTGTCGCCTTTCCTTTTGACGTCCACAACTTTATCTCTGAAACTTTTATCGATTATAATTCCAACACCATTTCGACTCTTGTTAGTACCTGTGTACCATAACTTGAAACCAGCTCCATCCACTTCCTTGACCTTTTCTCCAGCCCACTTAGTTTCTTGGAAACAAACAATATTCACTTTCCTTCTAGCAAAAACATCTGTCAACTCCCTCAATTTACTCGTTAAGGTTCCTATGTTCCGGCTGCCCAATCTCATCCTTAACCCCTGGGCTGTGCTTGCCCGCCACGCTCGCCCATCTGCGTGTTGGGACCCTGGCATACTTCTCACCAAATCCAGTCTCGTTTCTCGTCCCATAACCAAAACCTCCATGGATTCTATCAAAACCTCCATTGTTTTTACCAACATGACCATTTAGATCTCCTCCTAAGAAAAACTTCTCCTCTCGAGGTATTCCCCTCATAACCTCCTCCAAGTCTTCCCAAAATTGGCTTTTGTCAGTTGGTTGCAATCCAACTTGGGGTGCATACACACTGAGGATATTCAGGATTAAATCACCCACAACAAGCTTAACCAGAATAATCCTGTCGCCTTTCCTTTTGACGTCCACAACTTTATCTCTGAAACTTTTATCGATCATAATTCCAACACCATTTCGACTCTTGTTAGTACCTGTGTACCATAACTTGAAACCAGTTCCATCCACTTCCTTGGCCTTTTCTCCAGCCCACTTAGTTTCTTGCAAACAAACAATATTCACTTTCCTTCTAGCAAAAACATCTGCCAACTCCCTCAGTTTACCCGTTAAGGTTCCTATGTTCCAGCTGCCCAATCTCATCCTTAACCCCTGGGCTGTGCTTGCCCGCCACGCTCGCCCATCTGCGTGTTGGGACCCTGGCATACTTCTCACCATATCCTAAAGTAGATCAAAACAATAAATCTCTAAGAAAATCAGTTAAAAACAATAAAATCTCAATTGTAGAAAGTCCATAATGAGGAAAAAAAGACAGTCTATCTGCAAAAGTCTTAAGACAGAAACTTTTTAATTAAGACAATTGCTAAAAAAACTTCAAAACAATTAACACTCAAAACCTCGGAATAGAAGTCAATAAATAAAGTATGAATTACCAAAAAATTGACAAAACAATTAAATTGCAAATGATTATCCAAACTCCAATGCACATTCTACTGACCCAAGCAATAATAGAGCCTCTGCTATGTAGTTGACACACGGATTCCAATAATTTATCATGGTATCTACAACCTAACGAGAGGAACCTTAATCCATGTCTTTTTGGTGAACCCATTGTCTACTAAGTAAACTTTTTTCCCCCCCAAAACTGTCACATCCATTAGTTTCTGGTCTTAGTCCTTCTCAGGCAGCCATTTCAAAGCCTTTGATAGCCATTGACCGGCGACTTTTCAGGCACCCATCGTTTTGACCATCGTGAGCAAGAGATCCTATTTGTCATATTTATTGATGATTATTATCAATGCACTTGGTTATTTTTAATAAAAAATTAGTCAGAGTAATTTTCTATATTGCAATAGTTTTATCATGAAATTCTTGCTCAATTTAGTGTTCTTATCTGCACTTTCATAGTGATAATGCACGTGAATATTTGTTTTACCAATTTCAAAATTTTATGCATTCTTCATCAAACGTCTTATGCTCATACCCCCCAAAAGGATGGTATTGCTAAACAAAAGAACTGATATTTCATTGAAACGACTCGGACACTATTACTCCATGGGCATGTCCCTTATCATTTTTGAGGTGTTGTCCTCACTACATGTTGTTATCTCATTTATCAGATGCCTTCCTCTGTCCTTGATAACCAATTATCTCATCTTGTGTTGTTTCCCCGTCAACCTTTGCATTCCCTGGCCCCCCCCCCCCCCCCGGTGTGTTTGGTTCTCTACCTGTTTTGTCCATAACCTTAGTCTCGACCTTGATAAATTGTTTGCTTAGTCCAACAAGTGTGTCTTTCTTGGTTACACTTGGTCTCAGAAGGGTACAATTGTACTGTCCCACTCCTTGTTGTTATCTAATCTCGGTTGATGTTACCTTCTTTAAGTCATATCCCTACTTCGGGTCCTCTTCATTCACCCCTGACTCAATCTCTGCTACCTTACAGCTTCCCACAATCTCGGTTGAGTTGATACCACTACCATCACAATTTCCTCCTGTCTAAGATGACTGATGGGTCTATGTTTTATATCCCCATCTTTGTTGTTCCTTGCTGAAAAGCGTTCATCGTTCCACCATTTTTAGTTAATTTTAGGATAAAATATAGAAAATCCTAATTTAGTGGACCGAAAAAAAGGAAAAAAGAAAGCAAGTTGTAAAAGCTACTTACTATGCTAAAAGTGGAGAAAAGGTTGTTCTTGTATCATTTCAAATCAATTCCACCAACTTTTGCTTATTCACAATATGCAGAATATTCTCAAAAAGGCAACGACTACCTCAAATCCACATAATCAACAATCATGATAAGAATCAAAGAAGAGTGGAAGATCTAGCCAAAAGTGGAAAGCCGTTAGAAGAGAGACAAGAAGGATAAGGACAGTTGGACAAGAAATAACCGTCGGATAGAGACGAAAAAGAAAGAAAGGATCAACAACGGCATATAAAAAAATGTCTGTGCAGCACTCCTGTATAAAAAAGGAGATGGAAATTCCTGAAGGGAATCGATTCATCACTCCCTTGCCTCGTCTTCTTGTTCTAAGACCAATTGGCCTCCTTCGTTTTATGGGGAATGCATTTCAGCAACCCGTTTGCACTTCATTTTATTTTCTTCCTTTTCCATTTTCTAGTTTCCGGTTTTAATTTTCAATTCTTGCACTCGTTTGGAATTCAAAATCTATAATGGAGTTCTTGATTTCCAGTTTTTGTATTTTATTTTCTGCCATGCCTTTAAGAGCTAAACCTGTTTGGGAATGGGGAATCTGTGGTACTCATTTGTGTAATCTTTGTAACTTACCCCTATTTAATGAATTTCTATTATTCTGTGTATTTTAAGTAATCTGGTTTGATGGAAATCAAATTTGTTTGAGGAAATTCTGGAAAGTAGACTGCAGAATATAGGTCCCGTCCCGTATAGGTCTCCTATTAAAATTTGGTAACAAGATCGCAAGGTAACGCGGGATCTCGTAAACCAATAGGCCCAAAAGCTTGAGCAATCAGCATTGACAATAATAAGTGGCCTTAACAACTTCATTGGATAAGGAACTAAGCTAGTATTAAGGCTATTCGATGGTTCCTGCTTTTTCATTAAGTGTTCCTCTGTTTTATCACTTTATTTTATTATATTACAGTGACGCTCCCGGAATTCCATAAAAAGAAAAATACCAAAAATATAAGGTTACTTTCAGTCTTTACTTTTCTGCACTTACAACATTGTTCCTGAAGATTCATTCCTATGAACTGTCATTCCTTCCGAATAATGAAGAACTAGTTGTGTATAACGACGAGAGGAATAGAGAGGAATCGATTTGAATCAATTCAATCTTCAACCGTGTAAAGACAATATGCATTTGTGAAGAGGAACGATTGACAATTGAAATTTCCAAGTTAATTTTAAAACTTAAATTGACGCTCCTTATTACGTAGTATTAAACAGAGTACACATCTTTAAATCAAACTCAAGGATACTTTCCCTATGGGTACGATAACCGGGACTCTATACTCCAATTTATTACTTGGAAAGGTGCATTTGCGCTTGCGCAATCATCATTGAGATTTCTCTTAGATGATTCGCGCACCAACGACCCAATTTCTATACACCCATTGCAGGTATATTAGCGTCGACCACCGCCACCACCTGAGATTGCACCTACTCCTATTGTTGATGAGATTCCCGCGGACTCTGCTTAGGTCTTGCCTCCTGATAGGGACCTACCCATTGCTCTCCACAAAGGTATTCGTATTACTTCTAATCCTTCACACCATTATATTACTTTAAGTTATCATCGGCTTTCACCTTTGCATTTTGCTTGTCTTTCTTCCTTGTCTTTTGTGACTATTCCCAAGACTATAGTTGAGACTTTATCTCATTTAGGATGACGATAGGTGGATATTCACTATTAAGGTTGGTCTTGATGGTCAAGTGGACAATCTCAAGGCTCAATTCGTGGTAAAGGGATACATTCCGGTGTTTCTACTAGATTATAGGGACAGATTCTCAATTATGGAAAAAATGGCCTCAACTCGCTTTTTCCTTTCTACAGCTGCTATCGTCACTGACTTCTATATCAGCTGGATAACAAGAATGTTTTCCTTCATGGTGATCTTGCTAAAGAAAGCGTATATGGAGCAACATCCTAATTTTGTTGCTCAGGGGCATCTGGTATGGTTTATCGTCTCCGCAAGTCTCTATATGATCTCAAATAATCTCCACAAGTTAGGTTTAAAAGATTTAGCGCTATTTTGCAACAGTTTGACTTGACTCGGAGTAAGGTTTGACCACTCAGTTTTCTATCACCATTCAATTTTGGGATCTATTTATTTGGTGGTATATGTTGATGACGTTGTTTTCATAAGTAATGTCTCATGACATTACAAGGTAAAACATCTTTATCATCATTTTCAAACAAAAGATCTTAGAAAACTACGGTATTTCTTAGGAATAGAGGTTGCTCAACCCAAATATGGTATTATGCTATCCCATAGCGGTGGCAAAGCAGGTAACCCGCCCTGCCCCACTTTTAAAAGTGGGTTGAAAATTACAACCTACCCTGACTCGCCTCTGCAACGCCTAGCAGCTTGCAAGGATCAACGACTGTCCCCACACACTAACACGAGACTTTTCAGCGTGCTTTGTCCTCACTCGCACACTTCCTGAGAAAACTTCCCAGGAGGTCGCCCATCCCAGAATTGCCCCACGTCAAGCACGATTAACTATAGAGTTCTTCCGTTCCGGGCTATCGAAAAGTAGATGCATCTTGTTAGTATAGGTAGTACCAATTAATTCTTATAAGTTATTCCCAACTGTACCGTCCCATACCAGCACAGTCTCTAGAATCCCTCTCTTTCGGGTGTTGATTCGATTCATTCATGTACCCCCGTCGCTGGAAGCCTGCCAGGAGCCGCTCCTTGTCCATGCCCTTTCGCACCGTCAATCACTCCCCGCCCTCGTCAGCACCCGGGATGTTACAGCCTCTAACCCACCTTGTCCCACCAACTGCCAAATATTAGAAAAGTGAGATTTTTTTAAAAAAATTATACTCTCCATAGATGTAAAAGGCATCAAATGAAGACAAAAAAAGGTGTTAAAAAAGTTCATTAATTAATGTTTAAAGAAAAAACCAACCCGATGGGTCAACCCGTCCCACGGCGCATTGAACCCATTTTGACCCACCCTTAAACGCGGCAGGTTCAAATAGGTTGGTGGGTTGGAAGTCCCAACCTTCCATTTATGGCTAGTTAATCAGGTCAACTCGATAGATTCAACCCATTTTGCCGTCTCTAAGAGGAAGTACAGTACGAACATTCTTGAGAAGACAATTCTGTTGATTGCAAAGCCAACTGACACTCCAATGGATCCAAATGTTAAGCTTCTACCAAATTAGGGAGAGTCATTCTTCGATCCAGAGAGATATAGAAAATTAGGGGGAGCCATTCATTTCCTAATTAGGGGGAGCCATTCATTTCCTAATATCAACCATATGTTATCGTTTCAAAAACTCGTCAACACCACTCCTACCATAGAGTTTACAACATCCTAGAAGCATATGTCAAGTGACGCATTTAAGATTTGACACACTTACACCAATATATAACTACTTACACCACTTAAGATAAATGGTGTTATTGTTCGTTTCATTGTAGACAAAATGTTTGTAGGACAACAGTAGACTAAATTCCAATTCCATTCCATGTATCAAAACCACCCGATTGTTGCAAATTTTAGTAGAGGTAGTTTTGTGTCAATATATCATAACTATACCCCTAAATCCTAAAGCAACAGGAAAGTAAAAGGTGTCATTTTTATTTATGATTCAAAAGGACCACACCTTTCCTGTATCCACTATAAGAGACATCCGTTGAACAATCCAAAACAAAAACCAAGTGGAAAATTTTTCTTCAGAACAATTTCTAAATGACTGCAAATGTTTGTGAGCATGAATCCAAAATATAAAAAGGTATATGTAAGCTCCAGAACTCACTTGCTGGAGCATCAATATCTTCCTCAGTCCAGTTCCAACTAGAACTTGGGGCATCATTATTCAATTCAGGTTCAGCAGCCTGTTTTACACTGGATTGATTCTCTGAAACTGTCATCAATACAGGGTCATCTCCAACAACGGATGGAAGCCCGACGTCTTTGCACATAGAAGTATCTTTGCTCCTGATTCACACGCAAAAGAAAAGCCTAAATGAGTCTCAAACAATATAATCGTATTCTAAAGCAACAGCTAATATGATCATGGACATACTGGTCGGTCGAAAGAGACTCATCATCTAGTTTAATGCAATTTTTTACATTCTCAATAGCTATAAATCCATTCTCCTGGCTGCTGGACTCAGATATTGATTCCTGAAATAAAATAAAGATATGAGGAAATGGTACCAAAAAGCAATTTCCACCAATTAATTGGCATTTTAAAATCTTATTACTGATAGGAAAAGAATGACTTGAATGTGAAAAAGAAAACTAAAAATAATTATTTTTTAATTGTTCACTATACATGGTTTCATTATAATATACAGATCTAGCAAGGTAATTAATTGCAAGCACAACTCCCAATAATTACTTTCCTAATAGAGCTAAATCTACGACAACTAATAATCTATCCTAATAACCATATAATTTACAATAATTACAAAGAATATCCTATTTTAAAGTGCAAAAAAAAAAAGTAGTGAATGGATATCTATCATCCCCAACTTGCCAATAAGATTCTGAAACCTCTATGGATAGGCCCCAGTTGACACGTCTATTAGTGGAACCCTAAAGGAACAAATGCTGTGGTGATCAATCCACTATCTAATTTCTCAAAAAAGTGCAGGTCCCTCTGTGTGTGTTTTGTTATATCATGCTAAACCAAATTATGAGCAATGTCAATGGCTGATTTGTTGTCACCAAACAACTTCATAGGAGCTTCTTACTTTGTTCTAAGATCATCCAATATAATCTTCATCCATAGTAACTCACAAACTCCTTGTGCTGTAGCTCAAAACTCAATCTATGCACTTGACCAAGTAACCACATTTTGCTTCTTACTTCTCAATGTTACCAAGTTTCCACAAAAAACCATACAGTAAATACAAGTTGGACTCTTGTCAATGACTAAAACCTGCTTAATCAGCATCCGTATACACTCCCATAAGATAAATTTCCACCCCCTTCTAAATAATAATCCTCTTCCAAGGGTAGCTTTAAGACAATGTCACGGCTTGCAAGTGTCTCACCAACAAGTCATGCCTGCTAACAAATATTAATAGCATATGCTAGATATAGTCTAGTATGCATCGACTATATCAAGATCATTATACAACTCTGATATTCAGCTCTATCAACCTTGAGACCCTCTTAATCATTTCCATTCTATAGGGCACACCAATAGCCTTGCAATTTAGCTTTCCAGACTCTTTGAGAAGATCAAGAACATATTTATTTCCTTTGAGAAATAAAGATGCCCTATTTGGAGTAGCAACAACAATCCCAAGGAAGACTTTGGCCTTCCAAGATCTTTCATTTCAAACTCAACTACTAATTTTTCATTTAGCAATTGCTTCTCAATTAAGTCATCAACTAATATAATTGCCATCAACATACACAAGTAAGACAGTGATTTTACCTTCTTGTGAATGTTTAAGAAAGACAACATTACCTTCTATATCACAAGAACACTATTGCCTTTGTGAATCTTCCAAACCATTGACAGGAAGACTGTTTCATTGTAAACCTTGTTTACACACCTTATTTCTTCTACTATAGGAATCATGTCCACGAAGAATTTCCATATAAACTTCTTCCTCCATTCCTCCATGAAGGAAGGCATTTATAACATTACACTAGTGTAATTCCCACCCAAAGTAGCGAGAGAAAGACTCTCACAGTGTTCATTTTTATCCAGGTATGAGTATATCCATTTGTAGCTAGCATTGCTTTAAATTGATCCGGTGTACCATTAACCCGATATTTCAAGGTATATCGACCAGCATCCATAATGGCCTTTTGATATCAAAGCTCCCAATCTAGGAGATTCTACCCTAGCCTACCTTCATCGGAGCAATCACACCAGCTGCTTTTGTGCATACATTGAGCTTAGATCTCTATCCAGCCACCAAGCCTGTCGCTGTCAACTGCCATTCACGGCTAGCCGCAATCGTTTCTCCAACTAGCGACCTCATCTAGCAAATTGTCGTCCCCTCTCTAGCCAACCCCCAAATACCCACCACTAAAAACCCACTCACGTGCCCTCTATTTGTCACATCAAATCCACACACCACCGTTTAGACCACACATGGCGTTAGCTCGCCACTAGTCCCATTCAATTTGCCTTAGCCTCCTCAACCAAGATCTCTCCTCACCTTGCCCAAACAGAACCTTCTCCACTACGTAACCCTACATCATGTCAGACATTGAGACTAACCACCACCCAGATCACTATGTCAAACCGCGTCCCCCCAAAAAAAAATACCATGCTTCTTACTCCCAATCACCAACCAGTCTTGCATCGTACCTATGTCATACCATAAAGAATTATTTCTAATGGACCCTATAGCCCTCAAAGGTCATCGGAAGCTAAACCACATCAAAGGGACAGCTTTTGGCAGGAATGACCTTAAATTCAATAAGTGGGATGATGAGGACTCCCATTTCAAGCCATGGCTATGGAATTCTATGACACCTGGAGTTAGTCCAAACTACAAATTTGTACTTACTGCTCGTGAAATTTTGGAAAACCTTCATCAGACTTGCTCCATGAAACAGGCAGAGCCACCTATTCTGAGTTGAAAACAGATTTTTTCTAATTTCTACGAAACAGGGAGTCCTCTCCGTCACAAATTACTATGAGATCCTTAACAGGTTGTAGATTGAACTAAATCAATATGAATACCCAAAAAAAAAATCAATATTAGAATGTGAAAATAGAGTGCAGCAAGAATACTTCCACTTTGGCCAGCTTTGTTGAACAAGACTGCATCATTGGGTTCCTTTCCAGTTTGAACCCCGAGTATGATCCTATCAAAATTCAGATTCTGGGAAAGAAGAAGACTCCTTCTCTCTTCTCTCTCTAAAGTTTTCTACAACATTTTAGGAGAGGAGAGTCGCAGGGCTGTCATGCTTGATGACAAACCCATTGATGGGTCAATCCTGATAACAAGCAGACTACTTAACCAGGTCCTGATACCAACTTGAATATGGAAAGAACACCAAAACTGAATATTATTTCTGAATTGATCACTGTTGCGGTTTCATTACAATACATAGGCCTAGCAAGATAATTACTTGCTTAGAATAGAGCTAAATCTACAGCAACATAATCTATCCTAATAACCACATAATTTGCAATAATTATAATAATTACAAAGAATATCATATTTTAATGTGCGAGGTACTGTTACAACACAATGCACTCTAAGAAAGGCAGTGATAAGTCTCTACAATAAGTCTCTACAATTCTATTCTTGTAGACCAAAACACTAATTAAAAGAGGATAACATAAAAAAAGCAACGCGGTGCTATAAAGTTCCCGCCATGTGCAAAGGTCCAGGTAAGGGCCAGACCCATTGTATGAGTTTATAGTAGGCAATCTTACCTTGCATTTGTAAGAGGCTGATTACATGAATCGAACCAGTGAACTCCGGGTCACATGGCAACCACACCAATCGTTGTAACAAGGAGGAGAGGATAACATAACATATATCAAGGGAAAATCAGTTAGAAAAGAGAGAAAAGCAGATTTATGGGATCCATCTACGGCCACATGGTTTTCTTTCTGTTTCAGCTTTGAGCTTGGGGGCCAGAGGAATTTCAATGGCTGGGGGCAGTGCTCTTACGTTTTTGCATCTCCTTCTAATTTCGACTACAATCTCTCTTTTGTTGGATAGGAATTGTTTCCTATCAGACGATCTCAAGTTTTCAAGAGGAAATGAACAACAAAAATCATTGCAAAATGTAATTATCTATGTGTTGCTACTTTAGTTTGGCAATTACTGGGTGCAATGCAATTTTGTACAAATACATGGTGACAAAAAGACTACACCTAAACGCTAACACACATAAGCTAGAAGACCTGAAAAGAATCCTTTAAATCAAAAAGAACAGAAAAATCAACATTCAGCATATCAAAACCTACAAGAAACTTCTCATATCACATCCATTCTAAGGAAATCCACATCACTATGATTACAACTATTAATTGTCACTTTCATTGCAAGGATCCATATCAAGCAAAGGACAAAGGCATGACATTCTTCTTCCAATCCCACGTAGTCCACATGTTAAAAATATAAAAAGTTATAAAGAACAAGGGATCATAAGATATTCTCCTGACAACAGGTTCAAGAGGGCATGGCAGAAACAAAAAGACTTGTCAACACAAAACATCTTTTCAACCCCTTTGCATGCTTGTAAAGGAAATCCCCTTGAAGAAACCATGAGCTGAATAACACAAAGGGGCCATAAAAATAACCATATCCCAAAGCAAGTCCTTCTTCAAAATTGAGCATTTCTCTCAAAACAAATACACCAAAGCACAGCATAGTTAGCACCCCACCATAAATCCTAATATCCCATCAATGAGAAGAAACTGCTCTAAACTCTGATAGCACAACCAAGGTTCCAAGTGGAAATGGTCAATGGCTGCTAAGCAGTTCAAAAATAGAAGTGCATCTTCTGAGTTATATAAACATACAAGAGAGAGAGGATTATAGAGAGAGTTTGGATTTCAATTTCTGTCCCCAAATAAGCTGATAATGTTTTAAATAAAGAAAAACACATTAAACGAAAAGGGGATCACAAAGAGACTATTGGTATTTGTTACATTTATCCTAAAATCCCCATAATCAAGAGTCTGTCACCCTCTCTCCAAGCAGGAATGAACTCCAAATTTAGCCTTATGAACCAGGGATTTATCTACGAAAGGCTTGTACTCCAAGAGCTCGTCCTAAACAGGTCTTGTCTGTGCATCCATTACAAAAGCCAAATTAAAAAGACTCATACAAGATCCTGATGTAATTCAATGATTGGACTTCTCCATGGCTTCCTCACTAATCCTCAAACTGGTTTAATACATTATCCATTAACAGATTACTATAGTAGAGGGGCACCATTCCTTCCTAAAACACACCACATTACCAATTTACAAATTGGTAGTTATATACTGCCAAGAATACAAAAAAATGATAAAACAAGTAGTATCAAGACAGAGTTATATAGTAAAAGACCTGCTGTTCCATAACTGCTCTGGGACCATTGCGGTGTCGCGACCATCCATCATTAATAATCTTGAAAGCTTCATCACGGGATAGGAAGGATGCAAAGAAGTACTGCTGAATAAATATGAGGATTCAGACATTGCAGCACAATTAAATAGAAACAACAAGCGGGAAAATAATTTCAGGGCACAAATACACTGAAATAGAAATGTTATTCCATGTCTAACACACCTTCTTGCTTACAGCAAGAATTTCAATTGCATTGGGAAAGAGCCCCGCTGTCTTTGCCCTCCGTACACTTGTGACTTCAAGGAATGGGATTATTCTCTGAAACATAAATCATTGATATTTCTGAGGTGCACAAAACTTTGAAAATTAAAAAACCAAAATCACTAGCTAAAAAGCTCATCCTAACTACAAAAATCATGAAATGAGATTCCTTTTACATTAAAATTTATTTTTAATGGCATCTGCCTAAATTTCGGCCCTTCAGATAACCAATTATATCATTAGAAAGATAGTTTTGTTTCATCACAAAAATGAGTAGTTAATTTTTATTTTTTTTCCTGAATCTTAATGATTATGTATTTTGGTAATTATGTACGTTTGTATAAGTTTAAATGCAATACGTACATGGGTAATAGACAGTGGTAACTTTGTGGGAATAACCTAAGAAGCAAACCAAAATTCTGCCACACACACAATTTAGAAGCAGAAGCCAATTAGGTGGATATACTTAAACCTAAAACAAAATTCAAGGTAGTTAAATTTTATGTCTCCTCCCTACGACTAAAGGACTAAAAGAAGACATTTTTATAATGGTCAATATCAAAAGCCAAATTACTTTAAGAAAGTAAATACCATGTATCAGAATATATTTAGTAGACTAGCAGATGGTCAACATAATAGATTTAGCATGTGCATTGATTTTAACCTTGATATATATCTTATTTATATATACAACATATTATAGGTAATTATAAATTTAATTCCTCTCATAAAGAGTTCAAAAGAATAAGTTTAAATGCATAGACTATTATGTTAAGCAGCTTACCTTTGTCTCAAACCCAAATATGTTCGAGTAGAAACAAATAAAGTTGACAAAGAGGTACATATGACCCTATAACAAGCAATCAATAAACCATTAGGAAAACAAAAGAAAATGCTATACATTGTAGCAAATAGTGCATTTTATCTTATTATTACAATTTAACAAGTAAATGACCAGAATATCACCTGAATAAGTATGTTTTCCTGGAGGGCACAATTAAAATCTTCAACAAGGACCTAAAGAAAAGAAGAACAAATAAGAAGTGTCATGAATTATGAAAAAAGAAAAGGGGAATTTAATCACGGTAAGTTCTCAAGTATGCGACACCCAAACTACAAATATGCACATTTCTAACCACAACTTTTACAATATCAATGCTCATCTAAAATAATTGTGTTAAAGAACATAAAAACATTAAAGTAGCCTCACTCAACAGCTAATGTAGCTTAAGAATGAGATTTGGTTCAACGTGTAAGGTAAAATTATTAGGTGTGAAAGTACCAAATAAAATATTGTGCATTGAATTTTGGGTAAAAATATATAACTAAATTAGGATAAATTGGTAATTAAACCCAAAACCTGTTCAGCCCAAAATGAATTACAGGAAAAAGTTTAAGAGAGAGAGAGAGAGAGAGAGGGTGCTTCACGAGTTAAACTAGCCTTCCAAAATGTATTGTGAGTGCCTGATCAAAAAACATTCTAGACTTCCAGAAAATATATATGCAGAGGAAAATGATATCCTCTCTTTATATCATGACCACACACATGCATGTTTTTCGGTAAAACATGCAAATGCAAATAGACATAAAGATTACCAACTTTTCTATTATATGATGATAATCAGAAAACCAATAAACAAACCATAAAGAAATTATAATATCCGCACCACTAGGGTTAGCCTAGTGGTGTTGCGTGTGTTCAGTGTATTAGGTTTGCGGTTAGATTCCCATGTATTGTCCAAAAAAAGAAATTATAATATCAATCGTGAAGGTTGAAAATCACTCACTTCCTCTGTTGGAAGACGAAACAATTGACGATACTCTTCACTCTTCAACTCGTCGGGAGACTGTAACTAAAAGTTAAACCCACAAAAAAAGTACAAAATTATAAAACCTGATCATTAATATGCCGAACTTCAACTTTTAACCAAATACAAATTTCAGTTAAATGGATCAAAAATTAGAAAATCTCATAGCAAAGTAAGACAGCAAAGATATCCTAACATCAAAATCCACAAAACTCCACAAACTTGCCGCAACAAATTGAACTATTAGCAACAACTTTACACATAACCTTCACCTAGCCGCAACTAATTGGACTACTTCGAACAATTATACACATAAGCTAAACATAGCCACACACACAAAAAACAAAGTTCCGGTAAAGTAATAAACGACACTTCATAGAATCGATTGAACCGAATCGAAGAATCAGAAATGCAGCAAGCACTGAGCATCGACGATTATTCCAAGAGCAAGCAGGGTACCTGAATTTCAGCATCCGTGGAAAGGTTCGGCGAGGAATTGGAAGAATCGTTCCGATCAATGGCGTCGGCGGAGGCTGATCTGGATGGAGAAGGATCCACCGGAGCCAGAGGCGGCGGTTCGGAAATCCCGGTGGCGGTGGCAACAACCGTAGAAGCCATAGAAGAGAGAGAGAGAGAGAGAGAGAGAGAGAGAGAGAGAGAGAGAGAGAGGTAGATCTGAGAATTTAGGGTGAAATGAGAAGAGAGGGAACGGTTGTTGGGGTTTTACGGTTATAAGTAGTAACGACGGCGGAACCGAAAAAGCGAAGCGAAGCGTTGTTGAGAAACTTTGGAAAATTTATTATAATCGTTAATGAGTGTTCGTTCGAGCTTTGAGTCAACGTCGGTAGCTGAAAAAGAAGAAAAGGGGTCATGTTTTTTGTTCTGGCTTCTGGCTATGTTGCTATCTCTACACGTGACTTTTCTTCCTTGGTTGATTTATGACATAGCCGTAGGGATTACGCATCATAAGTGGTAAAGTGAATGAACGCTACCGCTACCGCTACCAGAATTAGATAAATAGTTGTCAAAGTTAGCTGCTGATATGGCTTTTTCTTTTTTCTTGTGCGAGGGAGAGCAATTTTATAAATAATTTACTAGAATGGAATTTTTTTGAAATGTTTCCTAGTTTGGGATGTTTTTGGTTAATTGAAAAAGGAGGTGTCACCGAGTACCGACTACCATAGGTTCGGAGTAGTAAGGAATTTATTCTCGATAGATAACTGATAAGCTTGTATTTATTAAGTATTTAATTCTTTCAGGGAACCATTATTATATTGAGTATTATATATTTACGAAACTAATATTATATATATTTGAATAAATTTAATTTAGATTTTAAGTATAATAAGTTTTGATATGAATATATAGTATACTAAAGCAAGATGACAACAACTGCAAGAATAAAGATTTATGGAACGTGTTCATCTCGCCTATACATTATCCTATAAATTATAACAACAACAACTCAAAGCCTGTCAAAAAATTTAATAGACAATGGGGGAAGGATTATTTCAGTTAGGCTTAAATAGAGATGATAAAATAGGCTTATTCGTCAGGCCGGCTTGCCCCGTCCGCCAAACGGCGTGGGGCGCACCAAATTTTTTAATATCACCGCCGGCCAAATCCGCCTGCCCACCCAGGCTAGATTTTAAAAAAAAAAAAATTAGCGTAAAATATCACGAGTTTAGCTGACAGCCCACTCCCGCCTGTCCCAAACGGGACAGGGTGGGCTGAGTTTTTTTGCCCACCTTCAAAGACAAGGCAGAGTGAGGCGGGCCAGCCCATTTTTTGGCGGGCTGATAGGGAAGGGTTAGGGAGCTCGCTTTGCCAACTCTAGACCTAATATAGACATCTTGCAAATAGGATAGACTGCGAAAAGAGCTTGAGTCTACCAATAAGATTAAATATCATATTAAAATGACATAAGTAGGTTTGCCATCATTATGTAAATAAGGCTAAAAGTTCATATATGATCATCTTCTCAATCATAATTTAAATTCATTAATCAAATACTAACTTGAGTGTTAGAGTATTTTACATGTATCTTTCTTTCGAAGTTTATTTCCATGGAACCGGATCATATGGTCCTTTAATATTGTAGGAGGGGTAAAATGGGAAATGAATTAAAAGTTAGGGACTAATAAATTGGGGTATGGGAATTCAACGTGAGAGGGACTTCTACATAATAAAATAATTTTATGGTCCAGTATCATAAAATTATTTTCCCTTTCTTTCACCATGTGCCACAGACTCACATTCAAGTAAAGATTTTAAACACTAGTAAAACCATCAAGAGTATCCTGCTTCAAAGCCCATCCCAAATGAATCAGACTCAAATGTGCGTAGTCAAATCCAGCATCTATTGAACTGACCAAAGATTTATACTTATTCTTGGTCATTCATCTCATTTGTGTTCATATGACTAATAAATTGGGGTCATGCAAATAGGTATAAAGTTTACACCAGTGTGACTTCTACATAATATTTTTAAATAAATTTAATGACCCTGATATAATTTAAATAAATAATAATTATATTAAATTAATAATGATTGTAGATTTGTGTTTCGAAATTGTAATGTTATTTTTCTTGCGTGAAGTTAAAAGTGCTTTTAATATTATTTATATGAAGTACGTTGTGATTTGAATCTTTGTTATTGGATCTTTGTAATACTTTTTGTTATCCCTCGTGCTTTATTAAATGGTATTATTTTTATTTATTTCGAAAAAAGATATTTTAATTATGTAATTGTTGGATATTTAAAGGTAACTAGAAACTTTAATAGACATGCAATCGATTATTAAGATAGGCATGCAATGAGCATAAACATAAATCCAAATAAGCATGAGAAATTTGATGGCAAGTGAATAGAAACTTTAATACTAACACTCAGCCGGTAATATTAAGTAAGCATGCAATAGACTAAAAATATAAGGGGAAGAGAGAGCTTGCGTAGTCGATTTTATGCATGTGTAACTTACATCTAGTCCACAACCAAGATGAAACATTTCACTATCAAACCCAAGTATGATTTGATTCTCCTAATCTCTCCAAGCTAGACATAACAATAGCTCATCCCACAAAGCTTGTCACTCACTTACCAATTGTTCTTAGGTATAAGATGAGGAAATTAGATGTACAATCAGATTGACCGTTGATCTAGTTATTTACTTAAGGATCTTGATGTAAGGAATCAGTGCCTTTCTACGAGACAAGTATCAGAATTATCAATGAATTCTCCGTGAGGGTGGATGTTACCCGTGAGTTCTAGTTGTGTGTGCTCTAGTTTTTCAAGAATTCAATCCTTTGCATGTACATGTGGAAAACATTTTTAGTGCTCTCGGATCACCACTCACTCAAAGGTTCAGGCAATCAAATTGGGCATTTTTTTGTGATGTGTGTATAAAGGAGAGGAAAAAAAATTATATCCAAATGTCAATTTTTTAATGGAAGAATTACATGGTCCGAGTTCACTAAAAGAAATACGTACATATGAGAGGTCTTATATGGTAGGTGTTGGTGTTATGAGTATGATGAATCTCGAGAATCATGTCGTGTTTGGTGCTGGAACCATCATTTTAGGGGATGTGGTGTGATGGATTTAATGCTTAAGTGTGAATTAAATTATTATTAATAATTAATGAAGCATTAAGGAGGTAAAACCCAATAACTCAATCACTCTAGTTCAAAGTGAAGCTTAATTTATGCTCCAATTCTCCATTAGTCCAGTTACTTGACTCAGAGATTACAAGATGATACTAGGTACCATTCCAAATTTTTATCTCTACACAAACATACGACACAAATGGTTTTGGGGCCTCTCTACAAATAAAGAAGCTTCCAATTTGATTCCACCTACCCCATTACTTACCAGCACTAAATATGATTACGGAAACTCCAAAATAGTTGGCATATATCTATCTCTGAAAAACATTTTTATGCATACCTTCTATTTGTTATGAGAAGACAATGAAAGCAAAAAGAAAATGACTTCTCGATTGATTAGACATGGTTATTTGAGTAATGCCATTTACATAAGATTACTAGCGTTACTACATATAACAAAGCAAATGGTTGCATCTCTCTCGCAGCATGTCATCAGCATTATCAAATAAGTAAATTGTTATTTGTCTCGAGTGAAAAATCATATATTTTATTTCAATTAAAATGAAAGTTGCATTGAAGTTTGAATAAGTAAACCTTTAACAGCCAAAAGTTTAAGATAGAATGTATCAAAAAAAAAAAAAAAAAATAATTTAAAGATAGAAAGATTCCAATTCTGACAAGGAAATAACAAGGTAATAAGCAAAACAGAGATGAATTGGATTGAGTTCTTTACATGTCATCAATGGATTGAGTTCTTTACATCTAGGATGAAAATCAAAGGGAAGATTTCCTTTATATGACTCATTTTTCTTTTTCATCTCTTTTCATTTCACCTCTTTTTCTTTTTCTCTAAATTTCAAGTATTTGAACACGTGACGTTTCATTCATTAAGAACAATTTTATCATTGTTCTAGGTTCGTACTGTATATAACTACAATTTTTATTTTTTTTTAACAAACTCTATACTTATTATTATTTATGATATTGTAGTATTTAATTACCTTTTGGGGAAAATCAGATTTATATTAATCCCGAGTTAAGTGGCATAATTTTATAATGTTTGTATGTAACCGGGATGCTTTCTGCAAGTAAATATGGCCTTAGCTCTACTAAGATGTTTGATTACGATCAAGTAGTGAAGCCCAATTTTGGAAATGGGCCGAGGAGTTTGTTTGGGCTAAATGTTCTAAGCTGTTGTGTTGGGTCTTTCGGGCTTGGGCTGAAAAAGAAAATCAGATTGGCCAATTAGCAATAAACTGCTTCTAGCAAGTTCTATGAGTGAAGCCTTTTCGTGTTAAATTCGAAAAGTACAATTTCAACACCTCAAGAATGTGTTTTTCTTGTTAAATTTAAGATGAAAAATCAAAGCAAAAAAAATAAAAAAAAATACATACAAATGTTTTAAAATTTATATATATGGAAGAAGTTTTAATTTTACAACAAAGCACAAATAGTTTAAAGGTCTCCTAAAAAGTTATAAGACTTAAATTCAAATTCAAATCAAAACCCACATAGAAAATCTTACCTATTATAATCCATTTCTAAATTGTTTTTTATTTTGAGGGTTAAAAAGAGGTTCAATTAGAGCAAAAAAATTATCTCTCGGTTCCAACCTTCACTTCAAAAATGGCATCCCAATACCCAGAAGTTATTTAATAAAGTCTCCATTTTTTTTTATTATCTCAGTACCTCACCAACCTACCGGAAACTTTATTACATTTTTTTTCTTATATAATTACCAAGTCTTCTTTTTGTCTCTTTGACCAAGAGGAACTAAAAAATAAAAACAAAAAGCCAAAATTAAAAAATAGGAAGAAAAAAAAAGTTAACCTATATTCCAAGTTTAATGCAGGATTAACTGTTAATTAAATTACTGACAAAATTCCCTTGTGGACCAAATTCATCTAAGAAAAGGAATCATGAAAGAGCCCACTTTTGAATATCTTACCACTTTTACTAATTTCAATAACCCAACCTCTCACTTTTCAAACCTCTAATTTGCCAACTTTTCAAAAAGCAAGGAACAACAAAGTGCAACCCCACATAAAAAAAAGGATTATAGGCCCCTTATTTTTTGGAAAATGTAGGCATGGAGTTTCTAGTTTCAGTGATAAAAATATTAAGCTAATCATTTTCATCACTATATGCAACTGCAAGTGCCTTCATGGGATCTGAGTCCCTCGGTTTGAACACAACTTTGTCATTACTATATTCCAATTCACATTTTAACCATATAATATACACCATAAAGCTTACTAATGATGCTTATTGCTTAGCATCATTCACCTATATTTCTCCACATCACCCAATTTTTGTTTCATTGCCTATATCTCTTTTCTATTTTTTATTTTATTTTGACTAAGCATGGCTATAATTATAAGTCATTGGATTCGTCTTTTTCCAAATCTGTATAGCATAGGTGTAAACATATGGAGATAAGGGAATATTGGGTTTGAATTTACTAAACTTAGCAATATTATGGTATATATTATGAAACTCGAGGTTGTAGATCCAAATGGAATTGTTCATCATTCTCGAAGCAATGGTTTTCAACAAGGAAAATGCTAAAATTATATAAAAGTTAGACCTTATTTTTAAACGAATCTATGGTGTATAATATATGTAAGGGAAACTCATCAAAGGACAATAATCAACACAGTGATTGTGGATTATCCTTTTGAAGAAAACATTGGCTAATGATGCCAGTTTAATATGTAGAATGTGGAAAATTTTCTATGCATTTGGCATTAATAGTGGTGTAAAACACTTTGGACAAGTGTTTGCCCATTTTGTTAGATTTTTTTTTTTAATGTAAAAACACTTTTATGTCTTAAATAAAATACAACTTAGTTATAATATTTAAAGAAGATGTAATTTGACATGGTAACCAAGAATAATATATATAATAGCAAAATTAATATCTTAAAATATTCTATTATACTTTCTTTTTTTCTTTTTGGAGAATTAATATTCTATTATACTCAGTACTCTGCGGATAATCCACTTTTTTAAAATCATTTGAGAAAGAGATGGACCAGTTTAAAGCATAATAAATTAAGGGTAACTGGATTTTGTATTTATTGTTGTCCTTCAAGGCTTCAACTGCTTAGGTATGATTAGTTCTTAGCGGCGTGGTGTGTTAAATAAATAGACCAAGTTAATTTCTTACCGGCAAAGATTTGGAGGTGAACTGTCAAGTGATCAAGAGAACTGAATATGTATCTTATAGGGGTGTAATATATCTATTTAGGGGTATTTTTAATGGCAATGGTATAGACCAAAGGTGTCATGAAGTTTCTCAAGTGTTGTGTAACAATAGTGGGGGTTGTTTAGCGGCTGTAATGACTCTCCAAATGAACAGAGTAACAGCTCATGAAGTAATAAAAGAGTGATGATATCTCATTGAATTGGAAGCCCTCAAGTATTGGTTCATCATATTGGGTGTAAACGACAAGGTTAGCCAATTGGCCTGCTAGAATAGAAGGTATGATAATTTGTGATTATGATGCATTTAACCTATGAGAAATCTTTTGTTCATATATAAAAAAAAGTTGATTTTTATAGTTAAATGTATAATACCTACTTATGTATGAATCATTATTGTCTCCATAATCTTACTTTATTTTTTTGGTATCCATCTTACTTTAATTTTTTTTTTGGTAAAAGTATCTTACTTTAATTAAATTGTTAATGTTATTGGCATGTTGCATAATTAATAATATAGAGAAATATTTTTTTTATATATTTTTAACATTTTAACCGACATGATACATATTTTTAACAATATTAAAATTTATACATAATTATTTATTTTCAATTTTGTATATTTTTAAAAATAACTCTAATGATAAATAAATTTAAAGTATGTTGGATTTGATTGGATTTTTTTTATTTTTTTTAAATATATCCATTGATGCATCAATTACTCGACTAATCTGATCGAGCTGACAAGACTATAAAAGCTATGAAATTCTTCATACTAAATTTTAATATAGTTTCGAGACACGATTAAGCTTAAACAACCTCCTATGTCCATTGATCCGATGGTGAATTTTATTGTTATTAATGGACTTTAATTTTTACTAACTGGGACTTAATTTCCCATATAACATTTTAACATAAGTATTTATAACTCATAAATTTTGTTTAACAACCGAACTTCATTGTATCTATACTTCTATAATGGAAACTTCCTCATTTCTTCACGATACTATTTTTTTAACTAAAGTATTATTATTATTTAATTAAATTAGAATAAAAAAGAAACACAAAAGGTAAAAATTATAAATATTTTTACTTTGCAGCCGTAATCACTTATAAATAATCACAAGTTCTTACATTGTAATTATAGTTTTTTTATATATATATGATCAACTTTTTGTTATTACTTTTTTTTTTGGGATATTAGGGAAAGCAAAACAAAAACAGACAAACTAAGGATCATTATGGGTATTGGAACACCCCAACAAATCCTTTTCTAAGAAACTACTACAGCTAAAAGGAGCATCAGGCAAAACAGTTAAAACCCAGGATGTATATATAATACCTATATATATAGCCAAACAATTGGCAACCTCATTCCTTACCTATTAATATGACTAAAAATCACCTTATAGTCTCTAGCTTTGATCTATAGTATATATATATACAACTTGGAATAAAGGGTGGTCAGAATCACACCCATTTTGTATCAAATATAAAGCTTCAAGTGAATCACCTTTCCAATGAACTTGCCTAAAACCATGATCCCACGCAATATATATATATATATATATATATATATATATAAGGACATTGCCCTGCCCCACTTTCTTCATAAAGCCAACAATCCATTTTCCTTCACTATTTCGTAGCACACCACCACACCCACTCCTCATGCCATCCAGGGAATAAGCACCATCTGTGTTTGCTTTAATCCAACCCCTTAAGGGGGGCTCCATCTCACAGTGTTCACCCTCACATTACACAGACTCTGCCCGAAAACTTCTAAGGTAGATTCAAAATGTAAAATATTAGCAACATAGGTCCTTACCTTATAACATAAGCTTTCGGGAGAGCACACCTCATTTTTGAAGACAAAATTGTTCCTAGCCTGCCATATCATCCAGCAGGTGACCCGAAACAATAAGCTTCAATCCTGCTCAAGCTTTTTGGCCTTTCCTCTTCCCAAATTCCTTTGAAGCCATTCAGCAAAATTCTCATCAAAAAACAAACCGCTTCTGGACATGGGAGTTGACAGCCTCCAGACTTGCTTAGCCCAAGGACACTCCCTTATCACATGGTTGCAATCCTCACAGGGAAAAGAACATCTGGAGCATTCCCTTTCTCCTCCCATATGCCTCCTACTTCTCTGTTCATTTGTTAACAAATTATCTCCCATCAGTAGCCATAAAAATGTCTTATCCTTTCAGGACCCCTCCATTTCCAGGCAGCATCCCAAACACTATTTTGGTTAAACATAACAGCATTATCATTTTTAACAAACTGATAAGCAGATTTGACAGAAAATAAACCATTACTTGACTGGTTCCAACAGGTTTTGTCCTCCCCATTTTCATCCTTAGGCACTTCAACACCCGATAACACATCAAGAGTTTCCACAGAAAGGTAATCTCTCAATCTAGTCCAGTCCAGTCACTATTCTGATCCACATAGCAGGAGACATCCCACTTGAGTTCATCATCAAGAATATCCATAACAGCCTTATCAATAAGCCTCCCTTTTACCCGATCCATCACATGACCAAAAGAAGCTTTGCTGACTCTTGAAAAATAAACAATATAACTAATACGACTTAAAATCGATAACAATGTGCCAATTATTATCAAAATAGAAATTTAGATTAAATCCTCCATTCTTTACTTCCATTTCAAAATTTCATTTGCATGTACCACAAGTTCAAACAAATCAACATATATTAATATAACATATCTCTCCATGCATGTTTCGAAATCTGCATCAATTATAATGTTCTCTATCAAGTGTTAATGACACTATGTTTTTAGATACAAAAGTATGATAAATATCATTGTAACTGATCAAGAACATAAAATATATTATCAAATGCAAAAGAATCTTGAGTCTTATGATTTGATGTGGTTCTGACTTATAATACATTAGTTTCAAGTTTAAATTACTAAATCAGAACATTGAGGGATCAAAGTAATCAGGAGAAGGCAAAACTCAAGTCATGACAGAAGGCAAAACAATGAGAAAAGACTTCTGCAGTTAGACGAGTTGGATGTGATCCGATTGTCTGCGTATGAGAATACCCGTGTTTATAAAGAGAAAACCAAGAAGCGACATGATAGGAAGATTATCCCTAAGGAATTTGAGCCAGTCCAGAAGGTACTCTGGTACAGTTCTCGCCTGAAATTATTTCCTGGTAAGCTCAAATCTTGCTAGTCAGGACCGTTCATAGTCAAGCAGGCATTTATGTAGTGTATAATTGAGATTTCCAATCCTAATGGAAACTCTGCTTTTAAGGTTAACGATTGCAGGCTGAAACCGTACCTTGGAGACCAGGACGGCAAAAAAATGAGCTACATTCATTGCACCGAAGAGATCTCTTCCCCATTTTTTCATCCTCTCTTCATCTCTTTCACGCACAAGAAACTCCATGTATGCTCTTGGATTCTTTTTCTCATTCTTGAACTCTGAACTGATAGAGGAATGGATTTGTTGTGTTGTTCTTATGCTCTAGAAGTTTGGTTTTGTAACAGCCCGATACGTACCGGAAATGTTATCATTATATATGGTATTAAGCGCAGTTACAATCACATTAATTGAGTTAATTAAATTACGGGTAAACTTTTTCCTTTTATTAAATCTTCATTATTAAACATTAACCATTTTTGTAATTAATTAAGACAACACCATAATTGTAAATGAAAGACTCGCGGAAGCATAAAACATACTATATATAATCTCTCCAAGCAATACCATTTATTTTAGATTTTAGAAAACACACATTTTCGAAATTTAATACAGTGGTAATCGATTACCATCCTTGAGATAATCGATTACCAAAGGTTCCATAATGAGGCAGTAGCTCAGTTTGGGCTCCCCTGTTTTTGGTAATCGATTACCAAGCTTTGGTAATCGATTACTGATCTAGGTAATCGATTACCAATGCTCAGGTAATCGATTACTTTGTTCACAGTGGCTCAATTTTTGCGTTCTCTGTTTCAGGTAATCGATTACCCATGAAAAGTAATCGATTACTCTGCAGTAAAAATGACAGATGACAGCTTTAAAGACACAAAATGAGTGATGTAACTTACTCCTAATGCATTGATACTTAATATACACATTACACAAGTTCTAATGTAGGCTCTGGGCCCTTCCATCATGCATATTCATTATGTAATGCATCCATTACAATAATTCTCAATGTCATGGCCATTTTATACCTCAAATGGCTCAATTTACATCACAAGTCACTAAATGGCTTTAAACATAAGGTGTGGCCATGGACAAGTCTCATGCTCACCAAAACACCAATATAAACCAAAGGCATAACTATACATCAATTTTAAAGGACTTAACATATAGTCATGAACATACAAAAGCATGGCAATATCAACATGCAACAAGTTCATAACCTAAGTCCAAAATATTAAACACTATGCTGTGTGTATCAAACGGAATCCTCCAACATGCTATGCCCTCCATATGCACCTCATGCTCAACTCCTCCATGCTCAACATAACTTGAAATGGTGTCCCCAAACGCGGGGTGAGATATACAAATATATCTCAGTAAACCAAGGGAACTAGAGGATCACTCCACCCAATGGCTCACTCAATGTGTAACAATTAACATTATATAAAGATGCATGACATACAATATCACAAACAACTGGGGAAAAATCCAAGAACATCCACATTAGGATTCCGTTCAAGGACCCCATCATATAACTCCCGGAATCTTCCTGGTGCCTCGCCCATGGATGAGACGACCCCATGGCAAAACCCAACTGGAACTCCTCATGAGCCCTATCCAACGGAAGTCCCACGTTTGAATCATCCTGGTACCGCTCCTAGAGTCGGCCCCACGACAAAACCCGACCGGAATCCCCAAAGGATGTCTCCAGCGGAAGTCCAAACCAACACACATCTACTGGCTAGAGACCATAATTATCTCACACACAAACAAGCAATAATGCATGAAATTACATAATCACACAATGCCAAAAAGCACAAAATCCAACCACCACCTTCCACTAGGTGTGGTGGAGCACACAAGGGACTAAACCCAAGTTCTAAAAGTTTACCTCTACTCCATAAATATTGCTTTTCCACGTAAGTTACAAGCTTAATCTGCTTCTATTGCGTCCGTGCGAGATGACCTATATGATCAACACATTGACCATCAAACATATGCAAACAATTCATCAATTTCACAAAACTTATAGCCAATTTTTAGCCACTTATGCCAATTGGCCCACATCATTAATTTCACCTATCTCAATCACATTACCCATCAAACTTAACAATTATTCACTAACACATCAACCATTAATTAAACCATAATTCCACATCAATTTCCTTAATTTCCCTCTATCGTTCGAATTTCTCAAGGGCATAAACCAAGACTTTCAATTCAATTTAACACTAATACTCATCATGAGATCCTATTATTAGTTCATATCCATGCTCCATAATTCATTCATCCAATCCCACATCCATGTTATTTCACAAGATCATCAATATCAACTCCAATTTTCACAAAGTTATAATTTTCCAATTCACAATAATTTTTATTGCACCAATCATCATCATTTATAATGCTAAGCATTTAATTCCAAAGGAGACATATCATTTAATGCTCCTAACTATCACAACTCAACTTACATAATGAAAACCCTCATCAATTTTATGATCTCCATGAAAACTCAAAGAGAATGGCAAAACTTACCACTAATAGCTCCCTAGGGTCCAAGGGGGTGATCTCCAAGCAATGAATAAACACCAAGGTCACCAAAAATTCTCCAAAATACCACAATTTTCGTGGCTGAAAATGGGGCGTAACTCTTCACACAATGATCCCCAAAAAGTTCACTCTACATGAAAGTCACTCACAATCTCAAAGGGAACAACTTTGTAGTTGGAAGCTTCTCTCAAAAGTGGCTAGAAAGTGGAGTTAGAATTTCAAAGAACCAAAACCCTCTCCAATGGCTAAAGTCTAGTGGAAGAAGAGAAGAAAGGAGAGAGAATGTGATGTAAAGAGTATTAAAATTGATTGAGATATATGTTGAAGTTGATGCTGGTCAGTCTTCATCGTTACCGGTGCATACCACCACTGCGCACTGTACTGGTCAAGAAGATACAATTGTACGATCATCTGCACCTGCTCATGTAACATTGGATGAGGATGAAGAGGATGAAGATGAGGAGTATGTGGACAGCGAAGATGAGGGAGAACATGAAAGTGCTATTCCATAAGGTGATTCGTCAGACACTAATGTGGATGGAAATTTTGGCGCTGACACAAACGCTGTAAGCCTGGGTACCCCAGCCATGTCACCACTTCATGTTGACCCTGTCAGTAGTGGTAAGTTATTAAATTTAGACATTTGCTTTAAATAATTATTATTTACGGTGGTATTGATGCAGATAATAATGATGAAGCTTCAGATGCAGGGACTGCGGTAGAGCCATTCTGGAATGAAAGCTAATATTATTCATTCATTAATTAGGCGAACCCTAATGACGAGTTGGAGATCCTCTATGGGGATGATGACTTGCACGAAGGTTGGAAGTTAGGAGATCCGTTATTTGTGCAACAAGAATTTGGCTCCAAATCTGAAATGCAACATGCTGTGAAAATACTGTACGAAGGGGCGTAGAACAGCCATAGTCGAAAAAATCGACGAGTCAAGATTTGTTATGAAATGTAAAAACCATGCTGATGGTTGTCCCTGGTATATGAAGGCAATCAAGCCCAAGAAGGAAGCAAATTGGGTTGTCCATAAATGGGGTCAAGATCACACATGACTGAATTAGGGCCTATCACAGGATCATAGACAGTTGGATTCAGATGTCATTTGTGCGGCTATTATGAGTATGTATACTACTGTCTACTTAAAGAATCTTCTTATTGAGAATATGGTAAAGTTATGTTTTTTTCAAGATATGTTAAAGGAAGATCCTGCTACAAAACCAGTTCTAATACAAGAGAGGATGCAAAGAATATATGGATACAACGTAACGTACATGAAGGCTTGGAAGGCAAAAATGAAGGTCATTGTTAAGTTGTATGGTGACTAGGAGAAATTGTACGGATTCTTGCCCAATTGGCTGACGTATATGACGCAGGTGAATCTGGGTTCTGTGTTCAAGCTTGATATCCAGAATCAATTTTATTGACGGATTCTTTCCCAATATGGATATCCGGATATGCCCTCGACATATATCCTGATATTCTGGGTTTTCGAATAACAGTAGCTGCATTGTTCATACAGAAGACTGTTATGGGTCTGTGGGCCCTAGATTGATGAAGTAGGACTTATGTATTAATTAATCTAAGTCAGAACCTAAGTGTTTAGGGGCTTAAGGATTTGTGAGAAGCCTAAAGACATGAAACGCGAAGGAAATGCGTTGTCTTTATGTCATATGCTTGTAGAGTATGAATACTGATTTTATTATTGATCTAAACAGATTGTGATTGTGCTATGTGTGGACATTGAGCTAGTATGGACTCTTGGCATTGGATAGTTAGCTTGCAAGATAAGCTTTCGCGTCCTCGGTTTAGCCATTGTATAATTCCATATACCCCATGGGGGGATGGTTTATATGCATATTGTGTTTACATGCTTTTATACTTGAAATGCTTTTGAGCTGATATGTGCAATGACTTATAATATGTATGTGTATTTTCCACTTAGATGGTAAGCCTGAGTATGTGGCGTCATATAAGATGGTGAGGCTGTGGGTGGGTGCAAGTAGCGTCTTGCATTATGTGTGGGTAATAGACGTATTCCTGCATTTATCTGATCAGTAGAATAGTATTGAAACACATGACATGATTATCTGTTGCATTGCACTGATTTTGGAACTTATATTGTTTAAATCCGTTTTGAACTTATATTGCACATGTAAGTGAGCTTGGGGTGGAAGATCCTTGAGGACCCCTTGTCTTATTGGGATTTCTGTTTAGAGATCTCACCCCACGTTTGGGGCACTATTTCGGGTTCAGGTACTGCGGGGGTTGAGACCTCTAGCGGCAGGAGGCCAGAGCTTAGCTGATATTTCTGCTTTTGATGATTATGCTTGGATGCTGGATATGCTTGTTGTTATTTGCTGTTAACTTTATGATTCTGTTATTGATGTTGAGACTATTTGGGCTTGTTGCCTTATTTGGTGAGCATGGGGATTGTCCATGCCACATTGACTTGACTCCTTGCTATTTTTAGTTTTGGGTTGTATTAATGTATCAGGATATTATCTGGACTATGTGTTATAGTTCTGTGACTTAGATACTCAGATTTTTATATACATCGAGGTATTTCAATTAGTTGTCTTGCAATTTACATACAGGCAATGTTTTGGAAATGAATTAAGTAATTCAACTTGGTATTGATAATGACGTCAAAATTGAAAAGAAAAAGATATTCCGCAATTTTAATTAAGCGTGGCTTAATACGATGACATGTTAACAAACTGGGTATACACGAGATGTTACATTTTATGGTATCAGAGCACTTTATAGGGAAAAGCCTGTATGTGTTGCAATAACTTAGGATGTTTGCTATGAGTCTGTCTTGTGTGTTCACTCTTATGGATTTTATTATGATAATGCATATGTGACCACATTGTGTGGGTCTGATTAACTCATTCTTTGTGTAACTTGTGCAGAGTCATGGTCCAACTTAGGAGGAACCGAGACAATAATGAGAACCCGACCCGGTCCTCACTGCATCGGCTGAGATGCAGGCGGCGAGAGTAGCTGATCAGGAGGCCGCTAGATTGGCCAACCAGGCGATGATGGACGTCGTTCGAGAGGCGAACCGGAAAGCCACAGAGGATGTCCTTGAGGAAAATAGACTGTTGAATATGACCATGATGAGGGTCATGTTGGAGGAGATGAGGGCTGGCCGCTCTGAGGGTCAGTTCCCTCAGCCACCACCTCCACTGCCACCACCGCCACCTCCTCCACCTAGTCTTCAGGACGACAACCAGAGTCATGTGGAGGGCACTGGTCAGGTAACTGGGGTAATGGAACCCTACGTAGAGCCTACGGAAGACCGTGATATGATAGACCGCCGGCTTAATGCTTTTCGCAAGCATAAGCCACCTTCTTTTGATGGATCCTATGATCACGTTGCTGCTGCCACATGGCTACAGGCGTTGGACAAGATCTTCCGGGTTATGCAGTGTACTGACCCACAGAAGTTGATGTTTGCGACGTACATGCTGGACGGCGATGCACACGAGTGGTGGATGATCACCTCTCAGGCATATGAGATGCAGGTTCATGTTATGACGTGGCCCTTCTTCGAGGATTGCTTCCTTGGCATATACTTCCCTTATGATGCACAGGAGAGGAAACAAGGGGAGTTTGACCGTTTAGTGCAGGGCTCGATGTCTGTTGACGAGTACCTGGCGAAGTTTAATGAGCTTGTGAAGTTTTCACACTTTCAGATGGCTGTGCCGACACCGATGTTTTAGGCTGCTATGTTCCGCATAGGACTTGATGAGGATATTGTTGATCGCCTTGCTGGTTCTGCATCGAGAGATTTTGGTACCCTGGTTCAACAGTGTTGCGACATCGAGGATGTCTGCATAGTGAGCAAGGCCAAGAGGGCCAAGGTTGCTGAGGTAAAAGGAACTGGTAGTTCCACTTCCTAGAAAGGCAGGAAGTATGCTGGAAAGGGCAAAGGTAAGCCATTTACGGCTAGGCAGGCGCCTGATCAGTTCAAGAGGACTTCTTCATAGCAGGGAGGTTCTACTAGGCCTCCTTCCGTCCCTAGATGTGCGAGGTGCGGATAGGAGCATGCAGGATGTTGTGCTACCGGTCAATTGATCTGTCTTCACTGTGGTAGAGGGCCACTACTCCCAAGATTGTCCGTCATCGATGGCAAGAGCTGCTGCAGTTCAGGCAGTTCCACTTCAGATGGTTCCCCTTCCACCTACAGCGGCATTTGTTGTGCCACCTGCCACTGGGCGAGTCTACACTCTGGATCGTCATCAGTCAGACCGAGCTCCGAACCTTGTGAGAGGTATTATTATAGTTGGTGGATCTTTTGTTGATGTGTTGTTTGATTCCGGGGCTACGCATTCCTTCATTGCTACCCCGATTGCTGTGGGGCTTGAGTTGCGAATGTCTGTGCTTTCTCCACCGTTGCGGGTGACCACCGCCATCGGAGAAAAGTGTGATACCTCCACTGTTCATCGCGATGTGGCGTTTTGGTGGGATGGCCGTGAGTTCTCGGTGGATCTAATAGGATTGCCAATGGCCAACTTGGAGATTATTTTGGGCATGGATTGGTTGTCCAGAAACTGTGCATTGATTGATTTTTATGCGAAGAGAGTGGTGATGTCTCCGTATGAGTCCACAGCCAGTTCCCCGCCATTCGTTTCAGTCCTACAGGCTAGGAGAGCCTTGAGTGTAGGGGCATTTGGCTATGTGATGTTGGGAGGTTTGGTGAGTGGGGCACAGGAGGATCTCACTGGCATTTCTCTGGTGAGGGAGTTCCTCGAGGTGTTTCCTGGGGAGATTCCTGAGTTTCCGCCACAGCGGGAGATAGAGTTATCCATCGATTTGTTACCTAGTGTGTCTATTTCGTTAGCTCCATATCGAGTGTCGCCACCAGAGTTGGATGAGATGAAGAAGCATATTGAGGACCTTTCGGTGAAAGGCTTCATTCGGCCGAGTGTGTCTCCATGGGGAGCACCGGTCATCTTTGTGAAAAAGAAAGATGGGACCATGCGATTGTGCACCGACTACAGGCAGCTGAACAAGGTGAAAATCAAGAAAAAGTATCCTCTTCCACGTATTGATGATCTGTTGGATCAACTTAAGGGTGCTTGTGTGTATTCGAAGATTGATCTCCGATCCGAATACCATCAGATTCGGGTTAAGCCTGAGGATGTCCCAAAGATCGCATTTCATTCAAGATACGGTCACTGTAAGTATTTAGTGATCCCGTTTGGACTCACTAATGTACCTGCAGTGTTCATGGACTACATGAACAGGATTTTCCAGTCGCACCTGGATCAGTTTGTGATAGTCTTCATTGACGATATCTTGATTTATTCCAAGACAGTGGAGGAGCATGCTGAGCACCTGAAGATCGTACTGCAAGTAATGAAGGAGGAGAAGCTGTATGCAAACCTTCAAAATGTGAGTTTTGGCTCAAGTCCGTGAAGTTCCTTTGGCATGTGATTTCTGCAGGAGTTGCAGTTGACCCGAACAAGATTAAGGCCGTTTTAGATTGGGAGAGGCCCAAGACGGTAACTGAAGTGAGGAATTTTCTAGGTTTGACAAGTTATTTCAAGAGGTTCATTAAGGGATTCTCCATGTTGGTTCTACCTTTGACTCACCTTACTCAGAAGGAAACTCCATTCGTGTGGACTCACGAGTGGGAGGAATGCTTTTAGGAGTTGAAGGAGAGACTGACGACTGCACCTGTGTTGGTCCTTCCTGATCCTGCTGAGGAAGTTGAGTTGTACATTGACGCCTCCGAAAAGGGGCTGGGCTGTGTGTTGATGCAGCTGGGCAGAGTGATTGCTTATGCTTCGGGCAGTTGAAGCCTCATGAGGAGAACTACCTGACTCATGACTTGGAGTTAGTTGCGATTGTGTTTGCTTTCAAGACTTGGAGGCATCATCTCTATGGCATGAAGTCTTTCGTGTTCAGTGATCACAAGATTTTAAAGTATCTGTTCGATCAGAAGGAGCTGAGCATAAGACAGCGAAGATGGATGGAGTATCTGAAGGACTACGACTTTAAGTTGAAGTACCATCCTGGCAAGGCCAATGTGGTAGCCGATGCTTTGAGTTGGAAATCCATTAGTATATCTAGTTTGACCATGACTGACTATGACATTATTGAGCAGTTTCAAGATTTGACGGTGACCTTTTTGTTTGGGGGTGCACCTCTCTAAATGGAAACTGTACAAGTTGAAAATAAGCTCATGGAGAAGATTAAAGAGGCGTAAGTACAAAGAGAGTGCCTGGATTATGTGAAAAACCCAGACGGTGTGTCTTGAAATGAGGATGGGTTGTTGACCTTCCAGAAGAGGATTGTGGTTCCTCGAGGTCCTTTGGTGATGACAGAGGCTCATAAGGGCCATTTTACGGTCCACCCTGGTGCTACAAAGATGTATCAGGACTTAAAAAGGAATTATTGGTGGCAGGGTATGAAGAAAGACATAGTAGTGTTTGTGTCCAAATGTCTGATTTGCCAGAAGTAAGGATAGAACACCAGAAGCCATCTAGTAAACCTCAATCTCTTGAGATTTCGGAATGGAAATGGGATAGCATTTCCATGGACTTTCTGGTGGGTTTGCCGAAGACTCAGGCTGGTCATGACTCTATTTGGGTCATTGTGGACAGATTGACCAAGTCTGCCCATTTTCTTCCAGTAAAGGTGAGCTTCACTACCGAGCAGTTGGCCAATCTTTATGTTTGTGAGATCGTGAGGCTACACGGGGTGCCCGAGACTCGAGAGTATCATCGGTGATAGGGACCCGAAGTTCACATCTCGGTTCTGAGAGGCGTTGTATGGAGCTTTTGGCTCCCAGTTGAGACTGAGTACAGCCTATCACCCTTAGACTGATGGACAGACTGAGCGGACCATCCAGACATTGGAGGACATGTTGAGGGCTTGCACTCTGGAGCAGGGTTCAGCATGGGATAGGTACCTGCCATTGGTACAATTTTCTTACAACAACAGTTTCCATGCTAGCCTGTGCATGGCACCCTACGAGGCATTGTATGGTAGGAGGTATCGGACTCCTACCTTCTGGTCTGAGGTTGGAGATAATCATTTGTTTGGCTTGGACTTTGTCCAAGATACTACCCGGCAGATCCAGATGATCAGGGAAAAACTGAAGTAGGCACAGAATCGCCAAAAGAGCTACTATGATGTTAAGAATCGTCCACTGGAGTTCAGTGAGGGTGAGCACGTGTTTGTGAGACTTTCACCTGTCACCGGTGTTGGTTGGGCCCTTGGAGTGAGGAAGCTGAGCTCGCGATTTATTGGGCCTTACCAGATTCTTGGTATGGTAGGACCTGTTGCCTACCGGCTTGCCTTGCCTCCGAACTTGGCCAACATCCACGACATGTCTCACGTGTCTCAGCTTCGGAGGTACATAACAGATCCTTTGCACGTGGTGCAACCAGATGATGTGAAGGTTCGGGAGAACCTGAAGACTCCTGTCGGACCACTTAAGATTCTCAATCGCGACGAGAAGCAGCTGAGGAGCAAGACCATTCCGATGGTCAAAGTGCAGTGGACTGGACGAACTCTCGAGGAGTGCACTTGGGAGCATGACGACGAGTTTCTCCGGCAGTACCCTGAGTTTCGGGACAAGTATGTTTCTGATTTTGAGGACAAAATCCTAAAAAGGTGGGGAGAATGTAAGAACCGCACCATTAATTATGGAAATTAATTAATTAAATGTGAGAATTAAGAAATAATTCCATAATTGACCCTAATAATTATTATGAGCCTTAAATAATTATGGTAAGTGATTAATAATGTTGAAAGTCGCTTTTCTGACGAAAAGTGCAGATACCTGTTCTGTTATTCGATATAAATGAGTACCGATGAAATATCTCATAATATTATAATAAGTGCATGAATATTCTTAGAATAATATATAGGACTAGTAAAACAAGTTTCAAGTTAAAATAATGAGAACTGGTGCCAGAACTGATACTGGCTATGGAAAAGCGCGTACCGAAAAGGTGCTGTGAAAAATAAAATAAAAATATGAAAAATCTTAGAAAAATGAGTAGGTTCAGAATCCTAAGTTTGGGAGTAAAATGCTAAGCATAGCTATTTGTGATAATACGGTGTGATTAAGTGTAATCCTCCTATAAATACTAATTGGCACAGATTTTTAGGTTAATTGGCTGAGTGTTACGTAGAGTTTTTGGGAGCTCATGCTGCCATCTTCATTCTTGATCATTCTTTGCTCAAAAATCTTCCAAGTCTTCACTTTTCCTCTCTTTGTTCTTCATCTAAACACTTGGTTGGGGTGAGGGTTGGTGTTGTGAGGGAAAAGGTCAGCCATTTCTGGGTTTGAGGGCTGTCTTGGGGTGGTTGAAGGCTGACTCCACTGTTTTGTGGGGGGAAAGAAATTTTTCTTAGCTTGTGTGGCTTCAAGGAGCCATCTTTGTTGTGAAAAAAATCAAGCTTTGTTGTCATTTTCGTGTTCATTACAAGCCAGAACTATAGAGGCAGTTTGGTGAGCACCAAGAGCATCCTTTGCTCTGTTTTGAGTTTTGGGTAAGTTGTACAACCCATGATCACGAGTTTTAATGCTTAAAAGTGGAGTCTTGGCATGTTTAATGAGATAAACAAGTAACCAACGTGATAACTGACCTAAATGGGCTTAAAGATGCATGCTTTAACGTTTAGAAGTGTAAAAAATGGAACCTTGGGTGTTATATCTCGCGAAATGCAGAAACTACATTCTGTCGCGAAATATCCAGATATGGATATCCGGATAATGATGTCCGGATATGGGATTTGAGATATCCAGATATGCCCCCGACATATATCCGGATATTCTGGGTTTTCGAAGAACAGTAGCTGCACTGTTCATACAGAAGACTGTTATGGGTCTGTGGGCCCTAGATTGATGAAGTAGGACTTCTGTATTAATTAATCTAAGTCAGAACCTAAGTGTTTAGGGGCTTAAGACTTTGTAAGAAGCCTAAAGACATGAAACGTAAAGGAAAGACGTTGTCTTTATGTCATACGCTTGTAGAGTATGAATACTGATTTTATTATTGGTCCAAATAGATTATGATTGTGTTGTGTGGACATCGAGCTAGTGTGGACTCTTGGCATTGGAAAGTTAGCTTGCAAGATAAGCTTTCGCGTTCTCGGTTTAGCTATTGTATGGTTCCACCATACCCCATGGGGGGATGGTTTATATGCATGCTGTGTTTACATGTTTTTATACTTGAAATGCTTTTGAGCTGTTCTGTGCAATGGCTTATAATATGTATGTTTTGTTTCCACTTAGACGATAAGCCTGAGTATATGGCGTCATACAAGATGGTGAGACCATGGGTGGGTGCAAGTAGCGTCTTGCATTATGTGTGGGTAATAGACGTATTCCTGCATTTCTCTGATCAGTAGAATAATATTGACACACATGACATGATTATCTGTATCATTGCACTGATTTTGGAACTTATATTGTTTAAATGCTTTTTGAACTTATAATGTACATATAAGTGAGCTTGGGGTGGAAGATCCTTGAGGACCCCTTGTCTTACTGAGATTTCTATATAGAGATCTCACCCTACGTTTGGGGCACTATTTCAGGTTCAGGTACTGCGGGGGTTGAGACTTTTAGCGGCAGGAAGCCGAGCTTAGCTGATATTTCTGCTTTTGATGATTATGCTTGGATGCTGGATATGCCTGTTGTTATTTGCGGTTAGCTTTATGATTCTATTATTGATGTTGAGACTATTTGGGCTTGTTGCCTTATTTGGTGAGCATGGGGATTGTCCATGCCACATTGACTTGACTCCTTGCTATTTTTAGTTTCGGGTTGTATTAATGTATCAGGATATTGTCTGGACTATATGTTGTAGTTCTGTGACTTAGATACTCAGATTTTTATATGCATTGAGGTATTTCAGTTAGTTGTCTTTTGCAATTTACATACAGGCAATGTTTTGGAAATGAATTAAGTAATTCAACTTGGTAATGATAATGACGTCATAATTGAAAAGACAAAGATATTCCACAATTTTAATTAAGCGTGGCTTAATACGATGACTTGTTAACAAACCGATTATAAACAGGGTATTACACCTACCCGCCAAAATGAGGCGGGTTGGGTTACACATCTAAACCCACTAACCGGCCTCAACATGTCTCGTTGGGTTGTGGGTCAAAATGGGTTAGCGGCGGTTTGGGACAGGTTGGCCCGCCGGGTCAGTTTTTTATTTTTTTACTAGTAGGTAGTATTTTATTTGTCCTTAAGCTTTTGTGATATTCAATTTTTTTTTATCTTAGTACTCCCCTAAAAAATAAAGAAGAAAAAAATTATTTTTGACAAAGGTTATCCATATATAGAGGTAAAAAAGAGTTCCTAGAGAATGTCTGAATAAATATTAATATATAATTAAATTGAGGTAGGAAAAAAATTAAGGGGAGTATGAAATGAAATTAAGTAATATTAAAAATATGTAAAATATAATTTTTTTAATTTTAATTAAATGGCATGTTGACCCGCCTACCCCCCATAAAACGGGGTGGTTGAATTTTTGAACCCACATTCAAAGGCAGGCCAACTCGCCCCGCCCTATTTTTAGCGGGTTGGTGGCGAGTCAAGGCAGGCAAACCCATATTGCCACCTTTAGAAAGAACAAGTAGAGTTTACCTCACTTTCTTCATCTTCCTCCTTAGCCATCAAATAAAAGTTGACTTCTTCTTCACTTGATGAGGAACTTGAGCTTAGGGGTGTGCACAATAACCAAAAAACTGAACTGAACCAAGAATCAAACTGCAATGCACTTAAAATAACCAGTTTTTAAAGAACCAATTCATGAGCCGAACCAATTTTTAGAACCGCTTTAAGAACCGAACCGTTTTCGAACCGAACCAAATTGATTTTTATAACTTTATTTTTTTATTTTTTTTATTTTTAAAATAAAGTCGACCCGAATCGTTTTCGAACCGAATCGTTCCCAACCGAACCAAACCACTTCCAAACCGAACCAGTTTTGAACCGAACCGAACCATTTTCAAACCGAACCATTTAAATCAATTCGATTCGGTTTTTCAAAAAATTAGGTTCGGTTCGACCCATGCACATCCCTACTTGGGCTTGATAAGTCTTCATCCTATGCCATGTAAGATCTTCTTCCTTTCGTCTTTCCTTTACTAGACTTTTTGCCACTTTTAGGCATAGTTTGAAGTGTATGATAATCACTTCTACAATGGCCTTGCTTCCCACAGTGAAAACAAGTGACTTGATAATTGGAAGTGTTAGAAACTCTTTTTTGCTTTCCTTGGACAACAACTTACTTTGCTTTTTGAAGGTTCTTCTTTTTGAAAAATTTTCCATACTTTTAATGAAAAGTCTCGTTTCATCCATATCAATATTCTCTTCATTTAACTCATTATTTTTGATTTCTTTGGAGGTAGTGGACTTGAGAGCAACACTTTTAATCTTTTTTTTGGCTTGATCTCTAAAAGCATGTCTTTTTAAAGATATATACTAACATTTTAGATTTCTTATATTTATTTTTCAGTTTGACCCTTATTCTAAATTTATATTTACCAATTTTACTATTTACCCTAATAATCCATCCTAATAACAAATTATTTATCTTTCCTTATTCAAAATCTTTAGAACAATTTTATATAATTACAAAATAACTTTTAACTTTATTCTTTTTTAATTTTAGCTTAAAAATAGTTTTTAGATTAAAAATAATATGCCAAACATGCTCTAAGTTTAGCCTGGGCGTTGGTCATGGACCCAAATTTGGAACATGACAATGTACATCACCAAGCCATCCTTTTATACTAAGTTTCCCTAATTTGTTAACTAAAACCTAGTAGCCATTACTACTACTTATTACAGCTCCTTTAATCATAATCCCTAGTCTATGCAGAGTGACACTTAACTACCTATAGATCTCATAATCCCGTGTCCATGAATAGATTTTGGGTGCAATGGATGTAGGTACAACTGCCTAAAAAAGGAGAAGTTTTGGGACTTAGATGGAATTTAAAGGGAATTTTTTTCCACTTTTTAAAGAACGATGTACCCAGGTGGGTACGTGGGTACATCTTCTATACCTAAGAAATTTTCTTGATCCACGCGGGTTCTTTCTTTTCTCTGATCGGCCTATAACTCGTATCAAACAACTTTTTAACATTTTATGCTTTCATATATTTTGACAATTTTTTAAAAAATAGTATAATATGTATTAGTTAATTAATTTTTTAGAAATTATTTTGATTAAAATCGCTTAAATAATATTCATTTTTTAAAATCACTTTTATTATATAGGTTTTTAAATATAATCGCTTTATTTCAAATCCAAATTTTAACCAAAGTCAACTTTGCATAATTGAAATCATGGGTGATCAATATTAGTATGCTCCCCCACAAGCGTAAGCCTTTCTGAGTATTAATGGGATTACCGATGAAGAGTCCATACGTGGTACCAAACACCAACCATCATCTTTAATGTTAGGTGGTTAATGAGATCCTATGGCAAGGAGACATCTATTAATGTGCTATGTGACAATTCATCACAATAAGTAGGTTCAACTAGTGTTTAAAAACTCAGCCCGACCATCTATTCGGCCGAGGTCACAGGTCACGGGATCATTGGTTCACTTTGCTGACCCGGTTTTATACATTAAAAATATATAAATATATATCCTATATAAAAAATTTAAAAAAATCAAACCACCAATCATCAAAGATTCAAAACATATTTAACATAATTCAATCAATCACATCCATAAGTCAATATTACATAATCAAAGTATCAAACTATCAAAGTATAAAACACATATTCCAATGGAGTTAATAAAGAGTTATATCATCAAACTCAGACCCTCCTTATCCTTCTCATGCACCTACAATAGCATGTGAAAAGAGATTCTGTACCCAAGAGAGAACGGCGGAGGAGAGGCAAAGGCGCGATAAATTAACAGTAGAGAGAGAAGAACTAGCACGACGGAGGGAAAAGACCAAAGAGGATAAGAGGAACCACCACCACGGCGGAGATCGGATCAGGGATACTGGGTCTGGGTCTGAGAGAGAAGATTGAAAGAAGAAAAAGAACAATTAAGATTTGATCTAGTTCTAGATTTAGGCAACAACGAGTTTTTAATTTTTTTTACAAACCAAACGACGTCTTTTTGTGTGTAAATTTTTTTATTTTAAAAAAATGCAGCGATCCACTCTGACCCCACTGACCCGAGAGTCACGGGTTCAACTGGAGGTTTCGAGGGTAAAATGGGTCAACATTTTCGACCCCAGCCCTCAAAAAGAGGGGGTCCTTGATTCGGCGGGGTCAACCCTTGGACGACCGGGGTTTTAAAATGCAGGGTTCAACACTACATGTTATCTTAAAGTTTTAAGACGATGAGTTTATGAATTTTTTCACTTCTATGATTTTCAAGGAGTTCATTCCTAACAAATATCAAATTTCATTCCTCACACTTGAATTTTCAACATAATAATTATTATGCCAAAATCAAAATTTATGTATAGATATAATCATTTTATTTCAAACACAACTTTTAACTAAAGTCAAAGTTTGCATAATAAAAATAGTCTAAAATCAATTTTTCAAACTTTAATTCAAACACATACTTTGTATTAACTATTTATAATCAAAAGTTTATTGAGCTAACTCTTGAAAATAAAAGTTCTCTGAAAATCAATTCTTATAAGAAATCATAATGTAGACTTTTTATTTTATTGTTATACTTTCTAAACTCCTGGTCAAATGTATATTTAAAATTGTTGTTTTAAAAATTAATTGTATAAAACATATATTATATATATATGTAGAAAAATATTTCTCAAGCAACTTGATGATAAACCCATATATATATATATATATATATATATATATATATGAGAAAAATATCCACCTAAAAATGACGTCGTTTTGTTTATTTATTTCCTTATATTAATTGATTCACCTTTGAATGTTTATGATTTCCTTTTTCTCTGTCTTTCTTTATCATCATTGATCCACCTTTATATGGTTATGATTTTGTTATCTCAAACAACTTGAGAAATTATAAGTCATATATATAGGGAAAAATATTTCTGCAATTACTGCAGATAAGTTATCTGCATTTATTCCCAAAACGACGTCATTTTGGTATTGAAATCTTAAAAAATTATAAATATAAATATTATTTTAACCCTGAAATAAATTAAAATTATAAAAATACCATGATTTCCGCCCAAAACAACGTCGTATTGGGCTTACTGCAGATAACTTATCTGTAGTAACTGTAGAAAAAGCGAACCCATATATATATATATATAAATGTTTATCCTTTTAAATGACATAACTTATATCCTTTCACTCTCACAAAGAAGTGGGACCCACACCTTTATTTTTTTTCTCAACTCTCTCTCCTCCTTTATCTATCTCTTTCTCTCTCTTAAAATGACAGAAATTTACATCCTTTAAAATGATACACACTTTACCCATATATATATATATATATATATATGGGAATGATTCGTTTATAATTTTTTTTTGCAAATTACACTAAGTACAACCTGTCGTATACACTGCATAATTAAAGTATAACCGATCATACTTAGTGTATTTTGTAAGAGTTTGTAAACAAAAAATTTGTAAATATAATTTTTTATATATATATATATATATATATATATATATATATATATATATATATATATATATATATATATATATATATATGGGGCAAGATATTCTTACACCGGTGTAAGAGTTAGAAGTTTTACATTCAATATTGACCATTAATCCACTTGTATCCAATGACTCACATTACTAAAAAATTAGAGCCCTTAGATATAAGTGGGATCAACTGACAAGATTGAGAGAGTAACTTACACTCGTGTTAACTTATCCCGACACTATATATATATATATATATATATATATATATATATATATATATATATATATATATATGCCATATATATACGTGAAAACATTTGTACGTATAACAATCAAATACATTGTCGTATATATACTTGAAAGCATTAAATGCGGCTGCAAAAATATTATATATATAGTATGAAAGTATTAAATGTGACACAAAAAAATCACACACACATACATTTTGTGGCCCACTGTAAAAAAAAAAAACTGCAGCACGCAAAACGAATCTCTATAATATAACACAATGATTATATATATATATATATATATATGGGAAAAACTACTCTTATGTTACATGTGATAAATTCCTCTCATACACTTCCTTCGATAACTGTGCAACCTTTTCTTTTCTTTTATTTTTATTTTTCAGGTGGTGGAGCCCACAATTTTATCTCTATAACATGAAATAACTTATCTCCTTTAACATGAGATTAACAAAACTCTCTCTCTCTCTCTCTCTATATATATATATATATATGGAAAAATATTTCTCCGGCAACTTGAGATAAGTTTATCTCCGACCATCCCAAAACTACGCCGTTTTGTTTATTTATTTCCTTATATTAATTGATTTATCTTTGAATGGTTATGATTTCTTTTTTCTCTCTCTTCCTTCATCATCATTGATCCATCTTTGTACGGTTATAATTTAGTAGCAGGAGATAAAATTATTTTAAACAATTTGAGAAACCATAAGCCTATCTACATAAAAGCATGTATATGTGTGAGATGCCTTACCATGTAATGACTTGCAAGGCATCACATGAAATGACACCACCTAGAAAAAAAATTGTCCGGGGAGAAAACTTGCACTGGCCATCAATGCAATTTTTTAAGGCGCCGGAATGATGTCTCACATATGTCATGTAATGACTTGCAAGGCATCACATGAAATGACACCCTAGAAAAAAAAAAAATTGTCCGGGGAGAAAACTGGCACTGGCCATCAATGCAATTTTTTAAGGCGCCGGAATGATGTCTCACATATGTGGCATGTTTGTTCTCTTGTGCAAGAGTAACCGATTTTGATAAAACAAATTTTAAAAAATTGTTTTTTCGTAATTAATTTTGGGGAATACTACTTTCATTATACATAAGAATATTTTTCTCATGTTATAAAGAGAAATCAAATGGAGCCCATTATTAAAGGAAAAAAAATAAAATGGGATGAGATTTTCCAAGTAAGAGAATATAATATAATTATCTCGTACTAAATGAGAATAGTATATATATATGGGTTTTATAAGAGTTATATTTTAGGAAAAGTGTTTGTGTTATGTTATAGAGATTCGTTTTACGTGCCAGAGTTTTTTATTTTGCTATGGGCCTCACAAAATGTTGTGAGTGTAGGAAATTTTTTCTGATCATGTTAAATTATAGATGATAAACCCTATATCTATTTAATCTATTAACTACAAATAACTCATTAAGGTTTTACACATGATTAATTGCATGTTTCATGCATCACATGAAACGGCACCACCGAAAAAAAAAATTGTCGAGAAGAAAAATGGCACTGGTCGTCAATGCAATTTTTTAAGGCGCTTGAATGATGTCTCACACACGTGGCATGTTCTCTTGTGCGAAAGTAACAGATTTTGTTAAAATAAATGTTTAAAAATTGTTTTTTAGTAATTATTTTTATTGGTATCTATTTAATCTATCAACTACAAATAACTCATTAAGGTTTTGTTTTATACATGATTAATTGCAAGTTTCATTGTGTGGTAAACTAAAGTTAGAAGCTTTTGATGGGATCAAAAGAAATAATGATGAGCTAACTTAAGAACAATTAGATTATAACTTGACAAGAATTTCATGAATATAAACATATTTGTCTATTTAAAGGGCTTCATATTGTATATGTTTTATGGGTTTTATAAGAGTTATGTTGTAGGAAAAGTGATTATGTTATGTTATAGAGATTCGTTTTGCGTGTCAAAGTTTTTTTTTTTTTGCTGCGGGCCCCACAAAATGTTGTGTGTGTAGGAAATTTTTGTGATCATGTTAAATGATAGATTATAAACCCATGTTTTATATATGTTTTGTGACTGAGATCAAGTTTAATATCTTACTAAATAAAAGTCAAGATGAAAAAAAGGTGTTGGTGAGGCCAATGTCTTGCCTAACAAGACTCGGTATAGGTTAGAGTCAAATCAAATAATGCGCTTGGGTTAATAAAAGTAAGTAGAAAGAATTGTCGACTGATTAGTAGCTATTAACTTTTGGTTTTATGATAAACGCTTGATCCAATTCTTGATATCAAAATCAAGGTCATGAGTTCGATTCTCTATGATGACAATCCCTCGCACAAGAATTCTTGAACTTGAAACGTAAATTATGTACAATTATTCTTATTTTTTTTGCTTGGGCAATGAAATTGGAACATGTTGCCCTATGATGCGCCACAATTGTGGAGTGCACAGATCATACACGGCAACAAGCTACTTTGTGCAGCCATACGATTCCAATAGGAACCATCACAATGGTACGCAGCAGGTAAACGGTTCAACCAATTTGGAAAGGTATGTTTATACCGTGGTGGCAGACGGAGGTCGCTAAGCAAGGAAAATCAATGTTGTTTGAACCTTGATATTAATTATAAGAAATAAATCTAAATTAATAATATATATATATATAGGTAAAATTATTTCTGCAGCCGCTTTACGTACAGTAACGATAAGTGTATGGTTATGATTCCTCACATTTAATGCTTTCATTCTTTGCATGATTATGATTCCCCGCATTTAATGCTTTCAAGTATATATATAGCAAATATTTGATTGCTGCACGTACAACAGCTGCAGCTGCAGAACGTGCAACAATCAAATACTTATCATATATATATATACTTGAAAGCATTAAATGTGGGGAATCATAATCATATAAAGGATCATATATAAATATATACACACACACAGATATATATATATATATATATATATAATATATATATATAATATATACCATACATCTGTTGTTGTTGTACGTAAAGCGACTGCAGAAATGATTTTATATATATATGGCAAAATGATTTGTAATGTGACTGTATATAAGCATTGGTGCAGTCACCTAAAAACCACGTCATTTTGGGTTGGATAAAGGAAGTTCGCATTTAAAATTAATTGTAAAAAATAAAAATATTATATTTATTTTCAACTTTGTATGGTTACGATTCCCCATATTTAATGTTTTATATTTATTTCCACCTTTGTATGGTTATTATTCCCCATATTTAATGCTTTTACAATATAAAACGACGTAATTTTATATGACTGCACCAATCCTTAGGTGCAGTCACTTTACATCCGCTAAACCCATATATATATATATAAAGAGAGAGAGAGAGAAAGACATAGAGAGAGGCAAGATATTCTGACACCAGTGTAAGATTTAGAAGTCTTACACTCAATCTTGACATTGATCCACTTGTATTCAATGGCTCACATTACCAAAAAATTTGAGCCCTTAGATATAAGTGAGATTAACGGACAAGATAAGAGTGAAACCCATATATATATATATATATATATATATATATATATATAGAGGTTGGTTTTAAAAATGAAATTACTTTTTGACATGAATCCATTTAAATAAAAAATACAAGGATTAAAATTTCGGAGGGTGTATATTAAAATTTTATAAATTACTTTTTGACATGAATCCATATAAATGAAAAATACAAGGATTAAAATTTCGGAGGGTGTATATTAAAATTTTATATGATTTGATCGTAATTTCATTCATATTAAATAGGTGAGGTTTAATTAAAAATTATGAAGAGAAAGATAAATACATGTAAAAAAAAAAATACAAATTCTTAATCGGAGATAATCAATTCCCGATGTTTCAATAATAGCAACCAAAATCTAAATAAATAACAAATATACATCGATATCTAAAACAAATCACAGAAATTAAAATCTTGAATAGTTAACAATTATACAAACTAAAATCTTAATTAATCACAAGAGACCCGGGGCTAGTTGATGAACTCAGGAGGTGTTTGGTACAGGAGAAATTTTTATTTGTCTGGAAATTTTAATTTTTAAAATATAATTTTTACATTCAGTTTATAATAATATCTGAAAATTTAAAATTTAAAAAAATCATTTTCCCTAAATTGTGAGAAACACCGCGTATTAAACGATCCGTCAACGTATTTGATTTGCAAGGGAAACATGAATTGTAATTTTTTTAATTAATTTCTCAAAATATTTTTATCAAATAAATAAGAGATCGATCTCCTAATTCGAGAGAGAAACCAGACGCATAATCCAAAAGTGGGATCAAGGAAAACGGCTTGACGTGATAAGACAGAGATACAGTATGTCACTATTCTCTCTCTTCGTTTTCTCTCTCTTCGCTTTCTCTCTCTGCTTTGAAAAGAAGTGTAGGTTAAAGAACCAACAGCGTGGGCCCCACTCTATAATGCTGGGTCCACTTTCTCTCTCTTCCGTTCAAACAAACATTACAAAAATTAATTAAAAAAAAAAGGAAAAGCAAAAGCTGCAACCATAACTATCACCAACACATCAACGACACTTTAGTTGCAGGCCAGAGAGGAGAGAGAAACTCACTTCTAGTGAGAGAAAATCCTTCAATACCCATCTTTCATTCTCACTCACCATTCTAGTTTTACAGTGAGAGAGAGAGTTAGAAGACAGAGAGAGAGTTTTTATGTTATGTGGTGGAAGGTAAAGTGTGGTGGGTGGTGGTGTTGTTGCATTTGAACAAATAGAAAACATATTATTAGCATAGTTTTCTTCTTCATTTCAATGCTGGGTTTGTATCACTTTTCTCTCTTATTACTGCTACCTTCATTTCTTTCTACATCTTTTTTTGTTTTGTTTTTTGGGGTTTTTTATTTTTTGTTTTTGTTTTTGGGAGTCTAGATCTCTGTGTATTGTTTTAGGACTCATGGGTAATTGTCATGCAATTTGAAATATAATGGAATATTGGGTGTTCTGCATTTTGGCATTTCAACATTTTGTAAGTGTGTGTGTGTGTGTGTGTGTGTTTTTTTTTTTTTTTAAAAGACTGGGTTTTCTGGATCAATCTTTCTATTAATGATTACCATTTTTATAAAATTGATTTTGATTGTAAATGAAGTTAGATGTTCGATGATTCAAGTAACTAGGTAGTTTCCTGATCTGGTGGGCTTTCATTGATACCTTCCTTGTTGGGGTTTTCTGGGTTAAGGGTTTGGTATATAGAGTCCTTATTCTAATCAGGAGTGTAAATAGTTTACGCTCGAATATGTTTAGGCTTTTTAAAAAAGCTTATTTAAAAAACAGGTAGGCTTTGAAAATTAACATTCCTAGTTTCATTTCATCATTTTTGCAAACTCTGAGTAGCTGTACTTTTTTTTTTTTTTTTCATCTTGAATTTTCATATTTCTAATCAATTCGCAAATGTGTATACTTTAAGTTTTTATGTATTCAGAGCTGCCTCAGAAATAGGAAATAAGATTTTTACATGGGACTCTGTTGTTGTTGATGATGGCTGTGGTCATTGATGCCTGAGGCTTCAAAGCAATTACTATTATTGGTTTTCTACGTGTTCAATTTCTATGTCGATTTAATTTGTGACGATTGTTGTGTTTTTAGCAGCTCGCATTAAATAAAGCAAAGTTGGATTACTTGATTCTTTCATAGTTTGATTCCATTTTCTTCTTCTGTTAGCTAGTTCAGGACTTGTATCTCAGTCATGTTCATCCTCTTGTTTGTTGGTAAATGGTTGTTTATTACAATCCTAGTTGAAATAAATGAAGCTCTTATTGAATGAACTCTTCGTTTTAATTGCAGGGTCTTCTTAACTAGGAGTCTTTTTGTTATGATATGTGATATTGGGACATGGAGAGGGTTGCAGAGCCGAAGGCACTTCCTCGTTCATTTCCTATCCTTGTTGAGGTATCGAATGCGCAGACGGCTGCAGCAAGAGAGGCAGGTCAGAGAATGGTTGGGCAGGAGGTTTCAGGTGCTGGGGGGATTTCAGCAAGAGAAGTGAGTCAATTGTCAAAGGCAAGGGATGTGCCTATCTCGCGTTTGGCCTCCATCAGAGAAGTGGCTCAGTTATCAAATGCGCGGATAATTTTGGTAAGGGATGATATGGGATTCGATACTCGAGCCTCTCAAGAATCTCTCACCTTTGCGCCTGCTAGAACATGGAAAGGAAAGGCCTCTTTACCCGAACTAGAAGAACTGATGCCTGATGTTGAGATTGAGACTTTGAAGGATAGTAGTGATTCAATTGAGGATAGTGGTCCAAGTTTATTTGCTGGTGCTAGTCATCCCCCTGAACCTGTTGATACAGATCTTATGAGAACGGTTTATGTACCAATAGGTCAAAACAAATCTGAGGCTGGATGCTTAATGAAGAGCTTACCCTTGAAGGGCCCTTTCCTTGAAGATCTCTCAATTCGTGTTCCCACCAAGAAACCAAGTGCAGCTTTTCTTTCCCCTGAAGAAAGTCTGGTTGAAGAATTAAATGACATAGTGAACTTATCCTCACCATTTTTGGGTGCACGAGCATCACAAAATACTGAGAACTCTCTCCTCCCTCCAGATTCTGAGGAAAAAGAATGTGTTTGGGATGCTTCCCTGCCTCCTAGTGGCAATGTCAGTCCACTTAGTAGTATTGATAGCACTGGTGTTGTCACAGCAATGAGCATTGTTAATAGTTGCGCTAGTACATATCGGAGTGATGCAATCACTAGTGATGGCATGCTTAGTTTAGACAGGAACTGTGATAGTACTAAAGGGAGTGTAAGGGGTGATTCACTAGAGAGTGCAAAAACTAGTGCTAGTCGGGCAAGTGATAGCAGTGGCCTCAGTGATGACAGCAACTGGAGCAACATTACTGGTAGTGCCAATAAGCCTCACAAAGGAAATGATCCTAGGTGGAAGGCTATCCTTGCCATCCGATTACGGGATGGAATTTTGGGCATGAGTCATTTTAGGTTACTCAAACGACTTGGATGTGGTGATATTGGAAGTGTATATCTCTCAGAGCTGAGTGGAACTCGGTGTTATTTTGCAATGAAGGTTATGGATAAGGCTTCCCTAGCAAGCAGAAAGAAGCTGACTAGAGCACAGACAGAGAGGGAGATATTGCAGTTGCTGGATCATCCATTTCTACCAACTTTGTATACACATTTTGAGACTGACAGATTCTCCTGTTTGGTAATGGAATATTGTCCTGGAGGTGATCTACACACTTTAAGGCAGCGGCAACCCGGAAAACATTTCTCGGAATATGCTGCACGGTATGTGTTATACTTACATAGTTATATTCCTTTACCTAACCTCTTTATTAATTACTTTCCATCATGAATATCTGCTATGTATTATATAGTGAGTGATTTTTGAGAGAAATAATTTCTTACTTCAAAAGAACGATGAAAGAAAGAGGTAATTAAGGATTTGTAATTAATTTGCTTTTGCACTTCCTTCTTATTTATTTTTCTTAACTGTTACGAACTATGTTTAGTCCTATATATGGTTGTTTTATCTTCAATTTTGTGAAGTTGTAAATCCTGGGCCTAGCGCCCTCGTGGTACCATATGTGTCTGTCTAATTTGATAAATAAATGTCGTTACAATCATGTACCTTTCCAAGTTACTTGTCAAACATCTTTTTTTTGTTACTTGTCAAAGTTTTGCTTATATACATCGAGGCATAAACTTATTTAGACTCTTCAATGCTCATCGTGTATTTCTCTAATATGAAGCTCTATCCCTGAAGTTTACTCCTACTTCTGTCATTCCAAATCTCTTAATATTTCTTTTGAAAGCTGTCCAAGTTTGAACTTTTTGTAGGCTTGAGTTATGCTATAGCTAGTACATCCTATACCTTCAAAACGCAAAGACTCTCTTATTCTTCCCAACATTTGAAAATGAATATTTCAAAAAACGAATTTGTTGAGTACTAGGTTTTTGCTTCATTTTATTCAGCCATTTAAAGTGATTCATGCATCATATTCTTAATCAATGATGCAATAAAGATGTGAATATCTAGGAGGCGAAGTGGAATATCTGCCATGTATTTGTGGAATATGTTAATTTCCTGTTCAGGCTTTAGAGGGAAGTAATGAAAATTCTAATATAGGCGGTGGTTGTATACATCTCTTTGAAATCTTAAATGTAGGTAGATGTCGAAACATTCCTTGTACCATTTGAATTTTTTATACACTTGCGTGCAACATTTGTTTTTAATGTAATGTAACTTTTGAGGGGCAAACCTTGGAGCATTAGTAAGGTTGCTCCTTTGTGATTGGAAGGTCACAGGTTCAAGTCTAAGAAACAACTTCTTTGAAAAAATGCAAGGTTAAAACTTCATACATTCAACCCTCACCCATAACTTCGCAAAGTCGGAGAGCTTTTTGCACTAGGGTTTCTCCTTTTGTCCTTTTTAATGTAATTTTTGACAATATCATACTTCTATTTCCATTATACACAAAGATATTGTATTTACTTCTTTTCTTGATATGTTAAGCTATGCTCTAGTATGTGGTTGAAGATTGATATGTTTTATAAAGGCTCTTTTGAGCTGTTTTGGCTTCTATAAACATGAGATACAAAACTGGTGCATAATCCTCTTGCTCTCTATAGCAGGCCTTTACACTTGAATATATTATCACAATTATATACATTCTCATTTTCTGTGTGTAGCTTTTATGCTGCGGAGGTCCTGCTGGCTCTTGAATATCTTCACATGCTTGGAGTTGTGTATAGAGACCTTAAACCTGAAAATGTGTTGGTCCGAGATGATGGTCACATAATGCTCTCCGATTTTGATCTTTCCCTCAGATGTGCTGTTTCACCAACTCTTATTAGAACTTCCTACGATGGCGACCCTTCAAAACGGGCTGGTGGTGGTGCATTCTGTGTTCAACCTGCTTGTATTGAGCCATCATCAGTATGCATCCAACCTGCATGTTTTATTCCTCGGTTTTTTCCTCAGAAAAACAAAAAGTCGCGGAAGCCAAGAGCCGAGCCTGGGATGCCTTCTAGCACACTTCCAGAGCTTGTTGCTGAGCCTACTTCAGCTCGATCTATGTCCTTCGTTGGCACCCATGAATACCTCGCCCCTGAAATTATCAAAGGAGAAGGTCATGGCAGTGCAGTTGATTGGTGGACATTTGGAATTTTCTTGCATGAGCTATTATATGGTAAAACCCCTTTCAAAGGGTCAGGAAACCGTGCTACACTTTTCAATGTAGTAGGCCAGCAACTCAGGTTCCCCGAATCACCCGCAACCAGTTATGCCAGCCGGGATCTTATCCGTGGCTTGCTGGTGAAGGAGCCACAGCATCGTCTTGGGGTTAAGAGGGGTGCAACTGAGCTCAAGCAACACCCTTTCTTTGAAGGTGTGAACTGGGCATTGATTAGGTGCAGCACACCACCAGAAGTGCCAAGACCAATGGAAAATGAGCTACCAGGGAAGGTTGGAGCAGTTGATAATGTTAGTGTTGGAAGCACTAGTAAGAGGATAGTAGGTACTGACATGAAGTCTGGTGGTAAATATCTGGACTTTGAGTTCTTTTAGTTTGGATTCCTCAAACTTCTTTTTATTGTATTGCCATTATTCAGTTATTTGCACAGAGGGCTGCTCAGCATTACCATGTAATTTCAGCTTCCCTGCCTTTTGGAAAAATTCCATTTCAGTTGGAAATATTAAGATACCCCAAGTTTAGATTAGGTTGGATCTCCTTGTCTGATCCCAGAATACCTATGGTTAATCCATAATGTAGTGTTTCTATACAGAATTTAAAGCTTCTCATGAAAATTATTAATCTCTATATACCTTTCTGGGCAGTTTTTCTGATGCTATCAAGTGCAGCTGATGGCATTTGGTATATGCTATTCCTTCACGTCTATGATTATCATGGCAGTTAACATAGAATGCTCGTGATAAGGAACAATCATAATCGGTTCTCCAGTTAAAAGGGCAAATCCTATTGCAAAAGGTTTTTCGAATTGCGAAAGTAGGGGTGATGATTGATTTTATGTCACCTTACTCTTCCATTTTTACAAAAAGGTTGTTTATCATAAACGAATCCATTACCTTTCAGTCACAAGTAAAGGTGACAATGCGGGAGGTCCGTCCTGCCCCGCTATCAACCTATCTATAAACAAGGCAGCTTGTCTCGCTTCGCTTTTCAAAATGGACCGAGAAAGCACACTTATTTTTTTTTATTAAGATAACTGAAAAATTAAGATATTGGATCTCAGAATGGGCACTAAAAGGTTTCCACAATTGTTAGTTCAAAATGGATTCTCCACTTAAATCTATAATGGATTATATTTAAAAATTAAATTAAATAAATAAAAAATGATTGGCGGGTAATCAAACTCAGCCCACCCTATCCGGCTCCATTTGATGGACGAGCTGATCCCGTTTTACCACCTCTAGTCACAAGGAGCAACTTAGCGTAGTTTTAAGATTCCATCTTAGCAAAATTATATAAATTTAAAGATTTTAGAATTAGTGTTATTGCTAGATACAATTATTTTTTAAAGGATAACGAATAAAATAAAAATAAGAAAGCGCACTCAATGGAGGTTGCCTTGGAGATAAAAGTCTTCCTGCTTGCTGTGCTGATTTCCAGAACTCTTCTACTTCAGAGCAATTATGAGAAGTCTGAAATCTATTGAGTCAAATGGAGTCAAGAGACTACCTAGATTTTTCAGTAATCTAGGTAGTCAAATGGAGTCAAGAACTCTTCTACTTCAAGAGACTCGTTAGTCTTGTTTGTGGGAAAGCCTAGCTTATTATGCTTTGTAAGAGTAGATTTTTCAGTTGAATCTTGGGTTTGATAGAAATCCACACTTGAATGACAGTTTCTATAATAATCCTAGTATATGATATTTTGTAAATTTTGTCAAAATAATGTATCAAGCCATCCATTATGAAGGGGAAAATATCTCTGATTTTAATCACACTAACAAATTATATGGCAACATATTTTGTTAAGAAAATCTTTTCCAAAAAACTATTATTATTTTTTTTTTTTTGGTAAGCAAAAAAAAAATTATTATTTTAAACTGCAAAAGTCTTGCAATTTTTTTCTCCCTACAATTATGTTATATTTTGTGGAACACAGAGCGTTGAGTCAAATGGTTTTCTAGTCTTCTAATTTTCCCATTTATAAAACACAACAAATACATGATAAAAGCATCAAATCATTGAATGGACGTTCAAATGAAAGAGGAAATGAGGACCATAGCCCACAGAGCAGACTTTCCATTTTAATGATATAGTCACTACTTTTAATGGTTTTTATTTGGTCCCCACTACATCATTTTGCTCTCATGTATAATAGATTTTTTTTGCATGGGGAAGAACGAAAACTTATCAATATAATGCACTCTTTATAAACTTTATCAAAATTTACTCATCTCTCACTATTTCTCTCTACAGCCTTTCTTGAAAACATAAAGGTTTCTGAAAGCTGCAACACCATCAGCAAGTTAGGCTTCACCACCGACTACTAGTTTATGATAACATGGAGAGACCATACCAAACATGAAGTAAGGCTTTCATTAGATGGAGGAGTTTAGAATAGAAAATAAATTTTTATTTCTAATTTGAAAAAATTATAAATTTTTACTAAAAATAAAAAAGAAATAAATGAAAAGTTACATGGTAATATTTAATTTAATTTCTTTCATTATAAAATATTTTCGAATAAGGGGAATATTTAATTATACACCCAGTCATTTCTCCTTCAAATTCCATACAAACATACCATAACTTTTTGAAAAAAAATAAAAAATAAATCCGAACCCTACGCACACAAAATTAAAAATAAAAATAAGAGTTTTAACTAATTCTTTTTAACTAATTGAGTTAACCTGCGTTAGTGCAGGATGATATGTAATTATCAAGAACTAAATAATTATATAACTCTTAATAGCTTGCTTAACAGATTATGTTGTTGGGCCTATTTTGTCATATAATCGCGACAGGACTGGATCCTGATACATAATTTGGACTTCAGGAAATCTTTTAATAACTATAGCCGGGACACTTTAACGAGAAAAATTACTCTTATGCTACATGTTGTAATTTTCTCTCCTACACATTCTTTGATAATTGTGCCATCTTTTTATTTATTTTTTATTTTTTTCAGATGGTGGAACTCACGAATTTATCTCTATGACATGAAATAACTTATCTCCTTTAACATGAGATTAATAAAACCTCACTTTAATATATATATATATGGGAAAAACTATTCTTATGTAACATAAGAGTGGTTTATCTCCAATAGACCCATCGAAAATCGTGACATACCTTTTTTTTTTTTTTTTTTTTTTTTTTTTTGTAAATAGTGGGTCCAACCACATGTATCTCTACAACATAAAATATCTTTTTTTTTTTTTGGTAAATACATGGGGCATTGCCCCACGAAACAGACAAAACGAAACAAAAGAAAATAAACAATAACAGGAAAAAGCAAGACACTCAGAAGAAACAAACTCAGCATCTTGCAGCTGGAGTGATGACTCCCGGATCCAGCATATCAGCAGTAAGAAGATTAAGTAGCTCACCGTGAGGGGATGTAATAGTGGATAAACCAAAAGGATCATCCATTGCTATCTTCGCTAGCCAGTCCGCACAATGATTACAGGTCCTAGAAATATGCTTCAACAAGACAGACCAATCCTTATTGAGAGCAGCTCGAATCTTAGTTACCAGAGGTAGCTTTCGAGTGTCATTACCAGTCATGGTAAGAAGGCCAATGGCTTGAGCAGAATCTGATTCAAGAATAATTTTCTTCCAACCAGATTTCCAAGCAAACTCCAACCCATGTAAAATAGCCCAGAGTTCAGCTTGCAAAGGGGAGCAGGAACCAATAAAGACAGAGAAACCAGAAACCCAATTCCCCTCCCAGTCTCTCAATAATCCCCCACATGCAGCTCTCTCATTAGAAATTGCACCATCAATATGTAACATGAGATTAGATGAACCATATATATATATATATATATAAATATATATATATAGGGAGAGATCTTTTGACTCTAGAGTAAGACTTAGAAGTCTTACTCCTCATCTCAACCGTTGATTTCTGTCTATCTAACGGTTATCTATACCAATTAATTAATTATTAATTTCAAGTAAATAATAACAGTTAGATGGACGGAAATTAACGGTTGAGATGGAGAGTAAGACTTACACAGGTGTCAAAATATTCTTACAATCTCGAGTCAAAATATCCCTCCCCTATATATATATATGGGGCATGATATTCTTACACCGGTGTAAGAGTTAAAAATCTTACATTCAATCTTGACCATTGATCTACTTGTATTCAATGACTCACATTACTAAAAAATTTGAGCCCTTAGATAAAAGTGAGATTAACAGACAAGATTAAGAGTGTAACTTACACTGGTGTAAAATGATACTGACCCTATATATATATATATATATATATATATATATATATATATATATATAAGTTTTAATGTTTCTATAATGAATGTAGATAAGTTATCTACATTCGCTCCCAAAATGACGTCATTTTGAGTTGACAAATTATAACGAAAAAAACTATTATAACACTAAAATGAATTATAATTACAAAAATACATTGATTTCTGCTTTAAAATGACGTCATCTTAGGCTTAATGTAGATAAGTTATCTATATTGACTGTAGAAAAAGTGAACCCATATACATACATACATATATATATATATGTATGTTATATTGATAAATTTTTTTACAAACTATACTATATCTTACCGGTAAAATTTAATTCAACAGTTTTACAAAAAAAATAATTTTTTTTTCATTCAAGAGTGTTTGACTGGTAAGACATAGTGTAGTTTGTAAGAATTTGTAAATAAAAATTTTGTAAATATAACATTATATATATGGGCTTAACATTTCTGCAGCAGTCGTAGACAACGTTATCTACAGCTGACGCAACTTAAAAAAAAAAAACAGGATCCGCTCTAACTCGAGAAAGAAGACCCTCTACAAGATACCCATATGATGAATACACCGTTGTAGCTGAAGACGGTGAGCCTCAGAGTTATGATGAGGCTGTGACGAGCTCAGAGAAAGAAGAATGGGAAAAGGCAATGCAAGACGAGATGAAGTCTTTGCACGAGAATCAGACTTATGAGCTGACCAAGTTGCCAGAAGGAAGACGAGCTCTAAAAAATAAATGGGTCTACAAGATTAAGAATGAAGAGAACGGGAAGAAGCCGAGATACAAAGCCCGGATTGTAGTGAAAGGCTGCAATCAGAAGAAAGGAGTATACTTTGAGGAGATTTTTTCTCCTGTGGTGAAAATGACCTCGGCCCGAACAGTGTTAGCCATGGCAGCTTCGATGGACCTCGAGGTAGAACAAATGGACGTGAAGACGACATTTCTTCACAGTGATTTAGAAGAAGAGATATATATGGAAAAACCTGAGGGGTTCCGAGTTTCAGACCAAGAAGATTTGGTATGTTGGTTGAAGAAGAGCCTCTATGGCTTAAAGCAAGCACCTCGGTAGTGGTACAAGAAGTTTGAATCATTTATGACTGATCACAAGTTTGAGAAGACAGAAGCCGACCACTGTGTATTTGTGATGAGGTATGAGGCCGAAGATTTTTTGATATTGTTGTTATATGTTGACGACATGCTTATTGTAGGGAAAGAAAAATCGAGGATAACCGCCCTGAAGAAGGCGTTGAGCTCGTCCTTCACAATGAAGGACATCGGCCCTGCAAAGCAGATACTCGTAATCAATATTATCCGAGATAGACAAAAGAAACTACTGTGGCTGAGTCAAGAGAAGTACATTGAGAAGATTCTGAAGAAATTTAGCATGGACAAAGCCAAAACAGTGAGCACCCCCTAGCCGAACACATAAAGCTGAACAAGAAGCAATGTCCGAGATCTGATGAAGACAAAGATAAGATGCTGAAGGTCCCGTACCAATCTGCCGTCAGAAGCTTTATATATGCAATGGTTTGCACTAGACCCGACTTGGCATATGATGTTGGAATGGTAAGCCGATATCTGTCAAACCCCGGCAAAGAGCACTGGGAAGCAGTGAAGTGGATCTTCAATTACCTCCGAGGTACAACCAACTTATGCCTTCGATTTGGAGAAGGCAAAGCCGAGTTGCAAGGTTACTCGGTTTCTAATTTAGGGGGAGATTTCAACTCGAGGAAGTCGACGACGGGATACACGATGATATTTGTCGGAAAAGCTGTCTCTTGGCAATCAAGACTTCAGAAGTGTGTTGCACTATCGACAATCGAGGCTGAGTACAATGTCGTTACTGAGGCAAGCAAAGAGATGATGTGGATGAAGAAGTTCCTCATGGAACTCGTCCATGATCAAGACAAGTATGAGCTAGGTTGTGACAATCAAAGCGCAATCTATCTTGCGAAGAATTCGACCTATCACTCCCGCACTAAGCATATTGATGTAAGGTATCACTGAATCCGGGATGTGGTGGAAGGTGGAGAGCTTGAACTCGTCAAAGTGCACACTGACCAAAATTGGTCCGACATGATGACGAAGCCGGTTCCAGCAAGAAAATTTGAAGACTGCTGTGAAGGAGTCGGGTTGATGCTGAAACCGACGCATTGAAGTCGGAGAGGGAGATTTGTTGGGCTTCCTCCTTCAATGCTAAGTCCAAGCCCATTGAGAGGTTTCCTAAAACCCTAACTCTAGATTCCACTCCTCTATATATTCATTAGTTATGGGTGGAGGTTAAGTTAGATCAAAAAATTTGAGAGAAATTATTTGAGAGATTTGTGAGCAAAGCTTTATGCTTTGTATTTTGAGAGATCACTAGAAAGAGTTTGAGTGAAACATCTCTAGGGAGGTTTGATTATCACCATTGTTGGAGAGGTTGTGTTAATCACCACATTGGTGTATTTTGATTCTTTGTATCCATTATTTTCATAGTGGACGTTTGATCTGGATTAGGTCCCGTGGGTTTTTTCTTCTACATTTGAGGAAGTTTTTACACGTTAAAAACTGCTTGTGTTCTCCTTCTCTCTCCTCTTTATATTTTTCATTTTTTCGTTGTGCTGCCCGACCTGGTGAAGTTCAGGCCGAGGTAAGATTGCTGAGATCCGAGATCAAGGATCTTGTTGATTGACTTCCACAAAAGGCTTCTGAACCGAGTTAAGAAAACCGAGTTCCCAACACTAGCACCTGGTAGAAAAAATAGTAGCTTTTGCTTCTTTCACTGGCTTCAAGTATATCAATACTCAATAGTGACTTCGACATTTTTCATATTTGTCTGTTTGTCAGCGAAGCTCGAGTAATTTTAAATGGCTAAAATTTTTATTTAGCTTCTGAATTTGCTAGTTTTCAAGAACATTTTTTTGCCATCGATGATAAGAAAATAATATCAACATTTTCGAGATTTTGTGTACAAGAAACAAATGGGATAATCTTGAAGGGTTCGTACTATTTTACAAAGGTGTAATTAAGATATTTTTAATGTTGGTCATTGTTCTTATTCATATTTTCTTATACCGTATAAAATTATTTTGCTCATTCTTCAAATCAATATTAGTAATGCATGTGGAATCGTTTTCAATTTATCAATTCCATTGAATATTAAGAAAAGGGGAAACAACAGAGTAATATTAAACTGAGATTTTATTTTTTTTTTTCGAAATTCGACGTTTTATTCATATGAAGCATGTTTTTGGTAAAACAGTATTAGTCAAACATGGCCATATTGTTCAAAGATAAAGATAGAATCAATCATATATAATGCGTCAAAAGTACTGTGTATATACTATATAGTGTGGTCAACTTACAACGATTAAATCACACATTCTCCACTCAGAAGTCTTAATTCAATTCATGTACACAAAACAAATCGGGTAAACTTAAACTGAAACAGGAGAACAAAAGTAAAGCAGTGTGATGATTGACGAAAATCATTCTTTAGCAGGTTGAAGCTTTTTCCAAATTATCTATTCAATTAAATATTTAGAAACGCGGAACAACTAACAGATTAATAAAAGATCATAAATTTCTATGTGACAACAAAAAGAATGAGATCACGACAATAATTTTTATTTATGACATAATCTTTCTTGTCAAAATTGTGAGCAGTAGGGGCTATAAGGGGCAATTATCCCCTCTCAAGTTCATTAAACCTTTGTTTTGGATTGCATTTAGACTTAAAAAAAAATGGTACAATATAAAATTTGCCCCCTTTTGTTTTTATTATTTCTCATGTACAAATAAAACTTTGAGAATTAATTATTCAAAACTAGCTATGTATTGATACACAACTGTGTTGTCCTGTCTAAGTTAGTGCAAATTTTGAATTTCTTATCATGTCTTATAAAATTTCCTAGCTCCTCTGTTTCCATTTGGTTGTAATTAAGAATTAATTTTTCTTTTCATGCATATGGAATAATTTGCTTCTGAATGTAAACCCAGCTATGTAGGTATATTCTGCAGAATAAATACAATGCATAATTAATTAAATTTTATTTTACATATATGAATCTGAAATATCTTTTTCATTATTTATGCATTTAAATATCATAAAAATTTTATGGTTTGATATTCCATCAGTGTGATAAGGCTAATAATATTTTTCTTAATTTTTGCTTCATTATTTCAAAAAATAAATAAATTGTTTAGCTAAAACTATAGTAAGTTAGATATTGCTCGGTTATAACACAAATAGAGTCTTATCTAAAAAATCTATCTTTGCTGATAATTATTTTGAATAAAAAAATAAACTATTTCAAGATGAAATGTCTAAAAAAAAGAAGAAGAAAAAAGAAACCGCGCATCTCACATCTTTAAGGACACACGTACAAGGAAAAAATGATAATTAACTTACAACAAAGGAAGAAGTATTAAATATTTAAAAATATAAGCGGATAAAAAAATAGAATAAATTTTCTCATATATTATTTAACATGATCATGTTATGGGAGATAATCATAATTATTTTTGGTCAAATCAATGATGATGAGATATAAGAGACAAAAAATATTGGAATAGAAATGCCAAAATTATCACATGTGATATGATCATGAATAATTAGGATCCTCTCATATAAAATAGCACATGAGATGATAAAAAAGTAATCAAATTCCTTTTCCGATGAAGAATGTTTTGGGTGAAACAGTAGTAGTCAAACATGGCCTACTTTTCCAAAGATTTAAAAGAGTCAACCATAGTCTCATAAATTCCATTTATTGAATAGACTTCCATGCATGTGACCAAAGATTTAATTATTCCATGCATGCGTGGAATAATTTTATAATGATTTTAAACGTGTTTCGTGCATTACGATTCGCAATAAAGAAACGACTGAATTGTTTAATTACAAAAGTTTTAATTTCTAAGTATCTTTGTTGACATCGAACTTAGCATATAGTTGTTAGTTTTTTCCTCCTTAATGCTACCAAGCCCAATGTTACTAAATGAGGTTCAAGAAACTTGGGCTCAAGAAACTCAAAACTTGGAACTCAAATAACCCCAATCCTCATTTTTGATATTTTAGAACCTTCTCTCCTCTCATATATAAGCATTGATTGAGGGTTGGATGAGAGATTGACTTGATAGACATTTTGTGATAATTTTTTGACATCACCTTTACGGAGAAGTTAGAGCGTTAGACCTCCTTAGAAAAATTTGAGAGAAAAATTAGGAGTTGTTGGGTTTTTCCTCCTTAATGCTACCAAGGCCCAATATTGGTAAATAGAGCTCAAGAAACTTGGGGTTCAAGAAACTCAAAGAACTTACAGCACAAATAACCCAAACCCCTATTTTTCATATTCTAGAACCTTCTCTCCTCCCTTCCTCCCCTGTACAAGCATTGGTTGAGGCTTGGATGAGAGATTGGCTTGAGAGACATTTTGTGAGATAAGTTTTTGAGAGCACCTTTACGGAGAAGCTAGAGTGTTAGACCTCCTTAGGGAAATTTGAGAGAAAACCACCACCGTAGGTGAGGTTTGAGTATTGTACCATCATTTGTTGGTGAGGTTTAATCTTTTGTAACCCATTATTTGCATAGTGGAAGTTTGATTCTGAACTAGAGTTCTGTGGATTTTTTTATTTCTTCACATAGGTTTTCCCATGTTAAAATTTGTTTGTATTCATTCTCTCTCTCCCTCCTTTGTAATTTTCTATTTCTGCTGCGCATAGCCGACCTGGTGAGTTCAGGCCTCCCTCTCTGATTGTGCTGAGCTCGATGTTTGACTTTTGCAAAGGCTACTTAGCCAAGTTCGTCCAGACAGTGGTATCAGAGCCCGATTTCAACGGGTTCTGAAGGAGATGAGACGAAGACTAATAGCTCTGCCCATTACTAGAGACATGTTCAAGCTAACCGCGAATAACTTCACTTGCTGGAGACCTATGATGGAAGACAATCTTTACTGCAAAGACTTGTATGAGCCTATCATTCTTGAAGAGAGGCCTGATGGAAAAACTGAGAAGGAATGGGAGATCCTGAGTCGGAAGGCGGTAGCCACGATAAGGAGATATATTGACAAAAGCCTCTCTTAGCATGTATCTGAGTTCACGAACACGTACAAGTTATGGACGAAGTTGGAGTCCATGATACAGAAGAAGACTCCAAGGAACAAAGCACACCTGGTATGCCGACCTGTGAAGCTTGAATACAAGGATGACATGAGTATGATTGAGCACTTCAACATCTACAAAGGTATTGTGAATCAGCTGTCTAAGGCCGAGATGAAAATTGATGACGAGATACAGGCATTGCTGCTACTAAGCTCACTGCCAGAAAGTTGGGATACTCTGGTATTGACATTGAGTAACTCGACTCTAGATGGAAAATTGAAGATGGAAGTCGTGACAAACAGCCTCCTGAATGATGAATCCAGGAAAAGGGAATGAGGTGTAACTAACATATCTGAGGCAAATGTGACCGAGAATATAAGAAGGTTCATCACCCAGGGTCATAGCAAGAGCCAAGGTCATGATGGGCGTGATAAGTCCAGTGGCTGGCCAAGGCCAAAATATGAGTTAAAATGCTTCTACTGTGGGAGGCCCGGTCATAAGGAGCCGAACTGGAGGATTTGACTACAGGACTCTGCAGAAAGATGAGAAGAATGACACTGTGAAGTAGGATCAGGTTGTGCTGAAAAATAAAGAAGACAAGAGCACCACTGCAATGGTTGCCAATGCTGATGCCGAGATCTTCCTACTCGGAGGAGATAATATTTAATGTTGCATATAATTACTACTCCTGGATTGTTGACTATGATGCCTTATTTCACATCACTCCATACAAAGGGTTTTTTTCTCCTTTTACCGAGGTGGTGATTTTGGAGTTGTGAAGATGGAGAATGAGGTGACCAGCAAAATTATTGGTGTCAGTGATGTAACCCTGACCCGGATGTTGGATGCTGACTTGTGTTGAAAGATGTAAGGTATGTTCCTGATATGCGTTTGAATCTAATATCGGTAGGCAAGCTTGACGATGCGGAGTTAGTGAACTACTTTGGTAGTGGTAGATGAAAATTAGCCAAGGAAAATTTGGTGGTTGTCTGAGAAAAGAAAGAATGCTCCTTGTATGTGATGCAAGGAAAGATAAACGGTGGAGAAACCAACTCTGTCTGAGATGGACCTAGTATGGAGCTGTGGCAAAAACGCCTCATCCATATAAACGAGAAAAGGGCTCCAAATTTTGAATAAGAAAGGATCATTGACTGGGTTGAAAGGTTAAGTGTTGGAGAGCTGCACATACATCCTAGGCTGAAAGTAGCACCGAGTTTTATTTGTGAGACCAGATCAACCCGACGTACGTACATTCTTGACCTCATCCAAATTGACGTATGCTCTATGTCGGTTGTTGGGGTGTGAACTTGTTGGTAGATTAAAATATTATGATGAAGGATGTTTCTTTACTCTAGTTCATTAAGAGAAAACACATTTGTTCACTTAACTTCAACCCAAGTGCGCAAGTGCACGCATCAAGTAATAAGTGGGACTATGAGTGCCCAAATTATCGAAGGGGGCAGATTTGATTAATTATATTTATTAGAGTTTTTAGCCATCCTTAATCAAAATTATTAGGTTTCACTTAGAGATAACCCACTTAATTAATCTTTCTTAGTTTCACATAGAATTTTTTCCACTTTTAACAACCTTTTAACAATTTTTAGTCAACAAACCCTAGTTCATAATGAGATGGCTGAACCATCATGTGCCTCCTTTAGGGTTCAAGTTCATTCTTTTCCATGAAATCCACTCAAGGATCCAAAGGTTGCACCTTTACTCACAAACCAACCATTTCATGGTTCAAAACTCACACACCCTCAAGAACAATCATCAAAACCATTACTTTACAAATTTCTTCAACAATATTCTCCCCAACCACAGACAAAAACGTGACATTCAAAGTGAGGAGGAAGGGTTTTTGGGTCATATTTTCCCAAAGTTAGGCTTACATCTTCAAGCTCACATTTTTAGCTCCAAGCTTCACCTTTTCCCACCAAGAATGCTCCTTTAAACAAGAACACACCTTCAAAAATATGCTCAAGAGTTAGAGGTCAAGAACACAAGAGAAAAAGATGAGATTTTTCAAGAAAAGTTTAAGAAACTTACACTAGAAATCAAAGGAACCAATCAAACAAGTGTTGTTCTTCAAGAGAACTCAAGAACACAACTCCATGGTCTTTGAACTCTCAAAAACGATGGTGTATGGTGGTGTGAGGAACTCAAAATCTTGATCCACAACATGAAATCGGTATGGTTGTGAAGAGGAGAGTGAGGGGAACAAGTTTGGTGAAGGAGATTTGGTGATTTAGTGAGGGTTTGGAGATGAAATCTTAGAGAGAAGTGAAAGCAAAGTTTGAAGTTTGAATTTTAGAGAGAAAAGTGAGAAGACGGGCACTGATTCATAATGAGGGGGAAGGGTGCCCTAATTAGGGGCGCTATGTCACTTTAGTGACATTTGTCCTTTAGTGAGACCCGATGTAATTTTTATCTGAACCGTCGTCAATTTTTTTTCCCGGAAACCCCCAAGAGTCTAACTTTAAGTACTTAAGATTAATTTTGTCTAACTATCATGTTCATAGCTTAAAAATCTGATTAGTAGATCACAGACCCCTATCAGTTGTTTAATTGCACTGTAGTCTTTACCAGTGTTTTTAATTGTACCCGGATTTCATAATCTTCTTAACTTTAACATTGTTGCTACTTTCGGCAAGTGCACCGATCGTACAAGTAATAAAGTGAATAAGTAAGATATCGTTCCCACGAGGATTAAACTCAAGCACCGATTCACTATCGTTAATTTAGTTGAACTGATAAAAAGGAAAGTAACGTAGTTTGTGTGTTGAAAAAGTTGATAACATGTAATTAAAGTTCTGAATGTAAAGTGAATAATGGAAAATAAATGATAGAATTAACTAAGAAAATAAACGTAGTTAGGGTTCGGACTTCTCCTAACCTTCTCAATACGTTATGAATTAACTTGTTAAGAACCTGCTCTTAATATATTGCCAATCGAACCTGTCTAAGTTAATTAGGGCTCAATTCCTTGTTACCCTAACCTATGTAATCTTGGAAGAACTCTAGTTCCCCGATTATTCCCCAAGAAGACATGCATTAAAATTAAGGATCATAGGATTGCATAAATACCTTGTGTCTATTCCTATCCCTATTCCTAGACCACAAGGATTATGATAAATTCATCAAATAGAGGTTCATGCACCAACATTCCTGTTGCCATACAATTCCCAAGGGTCATTCCATAAGGAGCAAACTCATAGAAAGCAATGAACACAGATGAATTTATTCAAATATAAAAAGAGAAGAATTCATAACAATTAATCCATAACATAATGATTTAATCAGGTTCCATCATCCCCTAACTACAGAGAAACTAGCCAGACATAGCAAAATCAAACATAAAAGCAACTATAAAAGCTTCCCCAAACTCCATTGGTGATTGGTGAATCTTTAACAGCTCCAGTGATGAACTGACTTCGATCTGTCTTCGCCGCTTCCAAGCATGTATCCAAGACTCCAAGGATCTCCAAGTGTTTTTCAGTGTGAAGTAGTGATTAACTCTGAACCTTAGATGCCTTTTTAAAGGTGTAGAATTCGCACCTTTTGTAGAATATGCCAATTTGGAACAAACTATATTCCTTGGGCGCTTAAGCCCCCGTTGGGCGCTTAAGCCGCCTAAGGCAGTAGGCTTTTCTTCATGTTGCGCGCTTAAGCGCGCTGTAGGGCGCTTAAGCGCGCTCTGCGTGCTGGAAATTCTTGTTTGTGTCGCGCTTAAGCGCGCTGGAGGGCGCTTAAGCGCGCAGAGGCAGAGGCTGAATACGTTCCTAGGGCGCTTAAGCGCGCTGGAGAGCGCTTAAGCGCCCAGAGGCAGGAGCTGAATGTGCTTTTTGGGGGCTTAAGCCTCCATTGGGGGCTTAAGCTCCCTCTTCCAACAACTTGATAAGATCGAATCTTCTTTGTTCTGATCTTCATTCCTTTGGTTGTTGTCTTCATCTTTATCCAATCTTCCTCTGGATCCTCTTTTTCCAACAAAACCTTTTAAAATAACAAAATTTGATTTAATTAGTTGAATTTCAACTAATGATCATAATTACCATTTTAACCTTAGTTTCAACTTGTTTAACTGAATAATTCATATTACTTTAGTCTATAAAACAAGATAAACTGGAGGTTTATCAAACAATTCCCAGATTTGAACATTGCTGTCCCCAGCAATTTAAATAGAATAATACTTATGGGAACTCTTGAAGACGGCTAATCATGCTTAGTGAATCATTAACAGAAATTGGTTGATGGTGATACCTCAGAATATTCAGATCCATAAACAATATCAATGATACGTCAATTCAAACCACATTAATAATCCATCATTCATCAAATCATAACTTGAGTTATCAATATAAAGAGTAGTTTAATTCCAAGTTCACAACACCCTCTCACTGGAATTTTTATTTATTCACTCCTACTCAAGTATTTGAGGGGTGTGTGTTTCTCTCTTTCTTCACTGAATTAACACTAGCATAAGCTTGTTCATATTCTCACTCTTCACAGTCTACTTGGTATGTCAAAGTCAATCAAGCGGTCTTTATTCAGGTTATAGCGTGGCTTAGGTAAAAGGGAGGAAGTATCTGGGTGAATGGCTTAAGATCACTGATCAAAATTCAATTTCTTTAAAAGAGGAACTTTATCATAACTTTCTAATAACACTTTTCTTTGTTGATCTTTTCTTCTTTCTTTCATTCACTTACTCATATTTATGAGTCTTTTTCTTTCCTTTTTCCTTTTTCATTCACTTCAACACCTTGTGGCATTTTTCCCTTTTCTCCATACACTGAGAATTTGAAGTTCATACTTTTTGTTTCAATTCATTCTTGTTCCTCATTGAATTTATTTAAAAATCAATCAGTTCAGGTGAGGATGTGTGTGGGATGGCTTTTTAATAATGTGTCGATGAATAATCAGGCTAAAGCTCAAAGGGCTTAATCTAAGAATACTTTCAGGTTGGCTATTTGGCTATTTTGGCTTTTGAAACAACTGCCTCTATCATTTTGACAATCACATACCATTTCCAAGGAGAAACAAAACAAGCTCTAGAGTGATTCAAACAATGAAGTTCACACCACAAAAATTTATTCTGTTTAAGCTCAAAGGCTCACGGCTAAGGGTGCGAACTTCTTTTTCTACTCTCTATTTGATTACTTTGGTTATTTTTCTCTTATTCTGGTGAGTTATTAAGCATGCTTGAGTGACGCTTATTTATGAACAAAAATAGTTTATTTATCATCATTCTTAATATCAACTAACAACCAATTCCATATAATAATTCACTATTCATGTCAAACACCATGGACTTAAAGTTTCACCAAATAAAATAAGGATGAGGTCCTAAAAAAAATTAGAAATCTCAATATCAACATACTAATATTTATTCAAAGTAATTCTAAAATTAACTAATACTACATATAATATGAAAACTAATAAGGAACTCCCCTGAAAACTGCATTCGTCATGTGAAACTCATGATATTCTCCTTCCAACCATGTGAAGTGTGTGGTCTGATACTTGCATAGTACCCATTCCCAGATTTAAATCTTGCTGTCCTCAGCAATAAATTTAAATCTAAAAGAATCTAAAGCAAGAATCAGAAAAGATATATCTACTGTATTCTGCACACATACCACAGATAGAGAACATGTCAGCAATTCAAAATCCAACAAAATCAGTTAACCCAAGGGAAGTTGCAAAAAGTCATCAATGTGCTTAAAACATCAAAACATGAAAAACATCAAAACATAAT